>CM059228.1:17884958-17942458 GCA_030347435.1 Clarias fuscus
TTAGCATTCTTTACATTTTTTCTCATTGACAAATCAATTTTATTTACTGTTTAATGTTCTATGAACAGTGTATTCAGCACCAGGTCAAACAAGTCAGGCAAACCAAACAGGTTATTAATATATAACTACAATGATCTGCCAAAACATTTAAACTATTAACAACAAATCCACCATAGTTTAGCGTTAGAGTTCCACTTGTGCTGCCAAAACATCTCAGATCCCTCAGGGCATGACTCCACAAGACCTCTAAAGGTGTGCTGTGGAATCTGCCATTAGGACATTAGCAGAAGATCCTTTATATGCCGTAAGATGCAAGGTGTGGCTTGCATGGATCGGACCAGTTTGTCCAGAACATTCCTTCTTGGATTGATGCTCGATCGGATTGAGATCTGGGGAATTTGGCGGCCAGATTCATTGAACTACATTGGCTTTTCAGTGGGGGTGGGGGGGGGGGGGGGGCGGTGGGCCAGCCTTTGCTTCACATTGGCATAGTTGAGATGTGGGTGCCCATGATCCTTTCACCATTTTACTCACTCACTTACTCTCACTCATCTTCCATATCACTTACTCTTGTATACAGGGTCACTGGGGGCCTGGAGCCTATACCAGGAGACGTATACATATGATTAATGGTTAATTCCTTTATTTTGACATTTCCACTGATATGGCACAATGTGGTTCCAGATCTCGTCTTTGGTCCTGTTGAAATGCCGTAAGATGCAAGGTGTGGCTTGCATGGATCATCTTACGGCATGATGCATTCACACCACTTTCTCAACTTGTTGCTCCAAGCTCATCGTTAAAAAAAGATTATGTATTTTGCATTCAATAATAATCTGTGTAATTATAATTACATTAAGTGTGCATCTGTGTGTATGCTTATAGCATGTGTGTTTGTGTGTGTAATTGAGAAAGAATATTGATCATAGCCATGGCTAAACTCTTCATAGGAAAAAGTGATCTTTACCATGTTCCAGGGATAAGTTACTGACACAAATTTGTACTTTGAGCTCAATTTTTTTTTTCTATTGCTGAGCTACAACCACGCAACCTGATGCACAGGCGTTTATTCCCTTTATTTTTTTATTGTCAAAGGGAAAGGTCCACGCATCAAGGCTGACAGCCAAGGAGATAAAACCGAACAAGTCATTTGGAACAATCGCTTCTAGATACGAGCGAGCATGAAAAAGAAATGATTGCTACAAATTAAGCCTTTAATCCTCTGAAATGTCAGAGAGCCAAGATTTATATTTCTCTCTCTAGGAGCTAAATGCAAAGTTAGCATCTCTTATGGTTTACTTAATCAGTCGATCATGCACAGAAATGAAAGATTAAAAGCGCCATGACACTAAGTATGATAAAATTGGTAACTGGAAATAAAAGTAAGGAACACAAAATAAACTGTGGGTATATTTTGGAATAAGACAAGAATTTAAACCACATGGCAAAACGTACAGAAAAAAAACTTACTATTCAGGCTCATGGCCCAAAGCCTTGGTCTTATGTTACTTTGACGTCTCGGGAACATGCTGTTCCTTGAGTGTGTGACCTCCAGGGTACGCAGCTGCTGTCCCCGCCCCCCCCACCAGAACACGTTACAGCCTTCACCTAGAAGGAACATACATCGTTCGGTATGTGAACTCTGTGCTCATCTCTGCTGAAGGCTGAGGACAGAGCTTGCAGCCATGTAGTGACAAGATCCCTGGGGCAGTGTGTACATCATCCATCTGAGGAATCCATGCAATTTGGGCATAGTGGAAAGACCAGTGAAACTCCCTCAAGGGGAAAAAGTGGGGACGGAAAAAACTACCGAACGTGCATTAATAATGATGGATAATTACTGAAATGTGCAATGTAAATGCTCTCATGCTGAAATGGAGAAGAGTAAGTACGGCACGACATAATGAAAATATAAAGTGCAAAAAAGAAGGTGGAAAATGGAATGCGTTCCAAAATGAAAGGAAAGAAAAAAACAACAACAAAATAAGCAAAAGAGTACGGAACAATTAGAGTACCATTGCACTCTGGTGTAGATGTCTTTCTTTGCGTAGAATATGTCCTTGGGTGATGTGGGGCAATGCTGGCTCAGCGCGTTCAGGAGTTACTGATTGGGTTGCTGCTGTTGGGCCCTTGAGCAAGGCTTTTAACTCTGTCTGTGCTGTACAATGGTTCACCCGGCACTCTAGCCCCAGGGAATGAACAAAAAGCTGGAATAGGTGAAGAATAAACATCTTTGTTATGTATATGTGACAAATAAATGCTGAACTTAATGTACGCTATTCCTTCTGACATCTTCAGAGACTCTGATCACCAGCTTTGCACTCCCTTGTTGTGTAAATCTCATCAGGATGTAGCAGTTCCTTCTTTTGGGATTAGGAAACCACAGAACATTAACCATTGGTCGAAACTGTGTTTGAACACAAACCCATCCCAAGTCATAACACAATTTTAGTCTATTTTTTTCTCTCTTATAACAATTTTCTTTTTCTTACAGTACAGCATGTTCAGTTTTCCTTATGGAAAAACTGGAGTATTATTAAAATACATAGCCAAAAGTTAACAGTAGGCATTTCAAAGTTGTTTAATTAATTCAACTAGATTACTGTGATCATGATCATGTCTCATGCAGCAGTAATACACCTTGGATATGATGGCAGGTCTCTCATTCACACATGCAAGTTGGATTGAGCACAGAAGAAAACTCTTCGTCTATACTGCTTTATCCTGAATGGGGAGGGGCGGGGGGGGGGGGGGGGGGGTATTGCCCAGGAGACTTAGGGATGGTGCCAATCCATGCCAGGGCATAGACATAGCACATTCACACGTTCATTTATACACAATATAATGGCAATTCAGGAACGCCAATGATCTGCATGCCATTGGACTGTGAAAGGAAACCAGTGTACCTGGAGGAAACTCACCAAGTACAAGAAGAACATGCAAAATCCAAGCACACTGACCTGAGACAGGAATCGAACCCAGACCCTGGAGTATCAGATCAGGTATCAGATCAGCCTTTATTTGCTACATATACATTACTGCACAATGAAATTCTCTATTCTTTACATATCCCAGCTTTTGTTAGTAGGCTGGGTCAGCCATTATACGGCACCATGGAGCACCCAGGGTTAAGGGCCTTGCTCAAGGACCCAACAGTGGCAACCTGGTGGAGCTGGGATCGAACATCCAACCTTCCCATCAGTAACTCAGGAATCTGCTCTGACATTAACATTAAACATAGGAAAAATGAATTCCGAAGCACACGTGGCTCAGTGTGCAGGAGTTTGTATGCTCTCCCTGTGTTTGGTGGGTTTCCAAAGACATTAGGCACATTAGGCTAAGTGGCATTCCCAAATTGCCCGTGGTGAATGTATGAGTATGTGAGTGTGTGTATATGTGTGTGTGACCTGTGATGAATTTGCACCTCATCCAAGGTGTTCCCTTCTTCATTCTCCAAGTTTCCTGGGATAGGCTCCAGACCCCCTGTGGCACTGTATACAGGATAAATCGGAATAGGCGATGAGTGAATGAAATGAACTTCAACAGAATTTATAATGGATTTAAAAAGATTTAAAGAACTTTAGAGGGAAATTGCTTTGCCTTGTTACAGTTGCTCAATTTATGGAAAAGAAAGGAAACACAAACACAATTATGAAAGGATTACAGTTGTGTTATACAGTAGTGTGAATGTGAAAGGAAATGGAATGACAAATATTGTGTATCATAGTAACTAAGGGTTGAGTGTGAGAAATAAGACTAACTGTAAGTTCACAGTGTACTAACGTTGATAAAGTGCAGTACTGTAATTGTACTATAGTATGAGTATTGCACATGAATGTTGGTAATAAATAGATTATATAAATCATTGACGAGTTGCAAGGTACAGTACTCCAGATGTCATCCCAGAAGCCATTAGCAAGCAGTTTTAAATTTTAGTAGCTTATCTACTTTATCCATGTTTGCACTCAGGCTATCAATCATCTCAATTTATAGTTTATATTTATAATGCATAAAAAGAGCGAGGGAACACAAGTGCACAATCTATTCAGTGTTTTTCTGCTTTTTTTTTGGTGAATGTTCATGAAAACTAATATGAACCAGGAAATCATAAAAGTAGGAAACACTACATAGAGTGCTTTTTCTTTCTTTCTTTTTTTTTTTTTAAAGATAATTATGGTGAACTGGTGTACGCAACTACAAAGAGAGAGAGAGAGCAGGAAATGACTACACCGAATGTGTGAACACAATTAAGCAACAAACCAGTGACAAGAGAAAGGAGGAGAAGTGATACAAGACTCAAACAAAAAGACAAACATACCAACAAAGGAGACGTGCTCAAGGAAGTACAAGGTGTTCTTTACAGAACTGTTTGTCACATTCAATTCATCAAGGTTCGTTCTTTACATGTTGTTGCTGTTGTTTTAGCTTAAATCATGGATCAACGTCTTTGTCTACGCTTTTATCAACAAAATCCCAAACACTCCCCAAATCTTTGTTAGGTCTATAAACTCAAGCTTTTAAACAAAGTCTAGTTGTTGCCTGGTATAATGACCACACACAGACTTTAAAACCGACTGCTCGAAAACTAGAATGCAAAGACTAAATTGTTAATTTTTCAAATAGCATGGAAGGAGAGCATCCTGAATTAGATCGGTATAGGACCCTGTGAATTAGATCCTATACTGACATGTTTTCTCAAGCAGATAGTACCAGCAATAACTGAACCCCTGTTGAAAATAATTAACTCTTCACTCAGCAGTGGGTATGTTCCAAAATCCTTTAAATTAGCAGTTATTAAACCACTAATTAAGAAACCTGACCTTGACCCTTGTCAGCTGTCAAACTATAGGCCGATATCAAACTTCCCCTTTATCTCTAAGATTCTGGAAAAGGTAGTAGTGCAGCAACTATGTTCATATCTACATAGAAATAGCATAAAGAAAAAACAGAGTAAAAAACCCCAATAAAAATAAAAAAACCCATCACAGCACAGAGACAGCACTTAGTTAAAGTAGTAAACGACCTCCTATTGGCCTCTGATCAGAGTTGCGTCACTATACTTCTGTTACTGGACCTCAGTGCAGCACATCATTGATCACAGTATTCTCCTTCACAGATTAGAAAATGTACAGTAGTAGGAATTACGGGAACGGCCCTCTCCTGGCTCAGATCCTATTTGACTGATCGCTATCAGTTCGTAGATCTAAATGGTGACTATTCTGCATTTTCTCAAGTGGAGTTTGGTGTTCCACAGGATTCAGTTTTAGGTCCACTGCTTTTTTTCATAATTTGTATGCATGGTATTAGTTTTCATTCCTATGCTGATGACACACAGTTATACGTCTCAGCAGAACCAGATGAGAAAAAAAACAGCTTATGACATAAGAGATTGGATGTTAATTAACTTCCTTCTGCTTAATGTGAGAGTCCTCACTAGAAACAGGAAGATACGAGCACATCACCCCTATATTATCCACACTACATTGGCTGCCTGCGAAGTTTTGCATCAATTATAAAATACTACTATTGATGTATAAAGCATTAAATGCCTCAGTATCTGAGTGAACTGCTAGTGTCTTACGATCCGCTGCGCCTACTTCGATCAAAGGATGCGGCCTGTTTGTCAGTACCGCGTATTATAAAAACTACAGCAGGGGGCAGAGCTTTTTCTTACAAAGCCCCAAAGTTATGGAATAGTCTTCCAATTATTGTTTGGACTCAGACACAGTCTCAGTGTTTAAGTCGAGGCTAAAAACCTATTTATTTAACCAAGCATTTTTATAAAAAGAAGGAGAACTAGGGGACTCATAGATGTAGAGTATTATGGTGAACTGGTATGTTTAAATGCTTTCTTCCCCATTCTAATCAATCACTCAGGTTTGTTGACGATGAAGTGATTTGTTGCTTTACATCTCAGAGAGCCCTCATGTCTGTGTTTTCTTGTGGCTCTCTCTTTTAGTTACGCTGTCATAGTTAGTCCTGCCGGAGTCCCTGCTTGCACTCTGCACTAAATATACATTCACTTTATACTGTACGTTGTGTGACAGGCCCCCTGGATCTGTCTGACTCGTCCTGGTGTCCCGGTTCTGGCTGGAGATCTCGTTCCATGGATGCCCCATGTGGTCTGCCTGGGATGTGTGTGGTGACTGGAGACGGTTCCACTTTTCCACAAAGACGATTCTGGCCTCGGCTGATGCTGACAGCTATTTCGCTGAGGAGTCATGACTGCAGTTGCTCGATAGTTCAGGACTGAAGTTTCCTATAGTCTACCTGAGCCTTCAATAAAGAACTGGAATCCATATCAACTTAAACACATCTCTTGTTATACTGAACTTCCAGTCTCACACAGTATTGTGCAGATCAATCCCTGCTATCTGTTTCACCCAAATGAGGATGGGTTCCCTGTTGAGTCTGGTTTCTCTTGAGGTTTCTTCCTACTGCCATCTCAGGGTGTTTTTCCTTGCCACAGTTGCAGTCGTCCTCGGTTTGCTCATCAGGGATAATCATTTTGATTCATACACATTCACATTTCATACAAACTTGTATAAAGCTGCTTTGCGACAATGTCAGTTGTTAAAAGCGCTATACAAATAAAATTCAATTGAATTGAATAGTTCTTTATGTGCTTTTGCTGTATCAGCCAGGGGGTCGGAGCTCAGGGTCAGCGCCCTGGAGCCGATAAAGGTTAAGAGCCTTGCTCAAGGGCTCAACAGTGGCAACTGCTAGGGCTTGACCCCCCAACGTCCTGATCAGTAACCTAGTAACCTACACCTTTAATCATTTCAGACACAGCCCTTTTATACAATCCATCCTGCTGAGCTTTAGCACTATAACCACAATTGCCCACGATAACAGCAGACATCTCTCATGTCTTTCATCATCGTATCCCGCAGCTGTTAAACTTGTCTCGTGTATTTATAACTTTCTTTAAATATGGCAGTGAGAGGACGCCAGCCAACAAACAGTTCTCTGCCTTCTATTGTTTTTCAATTACAGGCTCAGTATCCAGTGTCATTGTCATCTTTCAGCAACTTAGACAAGTTGAAATCTGAAACTATTTGAGCTGATGGCAGTTTTATGCATCTTTTATAGTGAGCTTTAAACTCGCCCAGTAATTTCACTGTTCCAGACTTCAGAGAGAGGCCAGGCACATTTATGAATCCAACAGTCTTATATGTTCTGCGATTTACATGTTAATCTTCAGCGATTTACATTTCTGTGCAAAGAGATTTGATTTGTGATTTAAGGCAAAGTGGCTTAGTGGTTAGCACTGTCGCCTTGCACATCTAGGGTCTGGGTTCGATTCCCAACTCAGGTCATGGAGTTTGCATGTTCTCCCAGTACTTGGCGGGTTTCCTCCCACAGTCCAAAGACATGCAGATTACTTCTGGTGTGTGTGTGTGTGTGTGTGTGTGTGTGAGACCTGCATGGTGTGTCCTAAGTTTCGTGGGATAGGCTCCCCATGATCCTGTATACAAGATAAAGCTGTATAGACAAGGAATGAGTGATTGTTAAATCATTAGGGGTTAGGGGAAAGATGCTAAAAAAGGATGACATAATATTTTTCATATTTCAGTCTCCATATTTCCTACATACCAAATGTACTGTCCTGCAGTGAGGTCCTCTGTCTGTAAATCTACGAAACACATCTTTACCATGCATCTATGGATGTTTTTTATGACAAGCATGTACTATATAACTTTCCAATGGACCAACGCTAAGAGTAGTTTGGAAGAAGGCTTGAATAATACCCCACAGTGCTGCACTACAGAGCACTGTTTCTGCATTACCAGTAATTGTTTTGGACAATTTTATAATGCACTTCAGGTCCAAGAAATATAATACACTATTAAAATCATGTTAAATGTTGCAATATCAAAACTGGATGAACTTTTCAGTAAGGGATGCTTCCACTTATATTTGGAATGTGCTTAAGCAGACTTCTTGAATAGAGTCTTTAATTTTGTTTTTGTTTTTTTGTTTGCATCAGCTCTGCCCCCTGTTGGTGGCTATGTGCAAGTGGAGAATTAAGGAATGAAGTGGGCAATTTGATTTTGAAGTTGAATTGACATTAAAATTAAAATAGTCAGAAATAAGTTTAAATAATATTGTTGAATAGGAGGGCCATAGATGGTCCTCTGAGAGCATAGATGCAAGGTTTCATTGCATTCTCTCACACGTCAATGCAAATCAAATCATGCACAGCGACTTAATCTGAAATTAATTTAGTAATGCTAATTTTGTCTTGTTGTTTGCTTGCAATAAGCAAGCAGTTACGTAAGTCATTTAAAAAAAGTATGTTTTTAACTGACATTATATAAGCAGATTAAAAAAAAATAACCCACTAGTGGATTGATGAATAAATACCAGCACAGGTATATTTTTAACTATAAAGCAATAATAGGCAAATGTCCACCTTATGTTTGGTGATTTCGAATTGCGCTCTTCCTTGTGCTTGCTTTTCATGATACCCTGAGTTTTTACTGACCTTGGGAAAACTGCATTTTCTTATAATGCACCTTGGGCATGGAATCATTTGCAGAAAGATCTAAAATTAAACACATTAGTAACTATGCCAATCAGCCATCCAATTAAAATCGCCTTCAGGTGCCACCAACATTGATCACCAACTATACAATGGTGTAAACTGGTGAAAGGATCATGAGCATTCAAAGTTTAACCATGCCCAAGGCCCAAAGGCCAACCAGTTCAGACGAATCCCACAGAAGCTCCAATGCAGCACAAATTGCTAAAAAAAAACATCAATGCTGGCCACAGTAGAAAGGCACAAGTTTACCACAGCCAGTGTACCACAGTCTGCATGCATAGAACCCAGCAGGCAAAGAGCCCAAGGCTATTAACCCGCCCTCCAAACTCATCATATCCCAAGCCAATCAAACACCCATGGGATGTGCCAGATAGTCAGGTTTAACCCACAGCACCCAAAGGATTTGCTGCCAAAGTCCAGGTGCCAGACACCAGAACACACCCCCAGAGGCACAGCAGAGCCACACCCCCAGGGGCGAGAGCTGTCCCAGTGGCACAAAGGGTACCTTACAGTACAGTGGATTTGTTTTTTCACATATCCTACTTAGAAAGCTGGGGTCAGAGCACAAGGTCAGCCAGAATACAGCACCCCCTGGAGCAGTGGATTGGAGGACTTAACCAGTTTAAGAGCCTTGCTCAAGGGCTCAACAGTGGCAGCTTGGTGGTGCTGGGGCTTGACTCCCCAACCTTCTGATCAATCCAAGAGAGAGAATTGCTATGTCTGTTACAGTTGCTTAATTTCTGAAAAAGAAAGGAAACACAATTATTACAGGATTACAGTTGTGTTATACAGCAAAGTGACCGTGAAATGAAACAGAATGACAAATATTGTGTATTATAGTAGCCAAGGGCTGAGTAGGAGAAATAAGACTAACTCTAAGTTCACAGTGTACTAATGGTGATAAAGTGGCGTAATTGTACAGTGAGTATTGCATGTGAATGTTGGTAATACTGTAACTAGATTAAGTTAATCATTGACAAGTTAACTTTAGATGGCATAACTGAAGCCATTAGCTTCTTTAGTTTATCCATTTTTGTACTCAGGCTATCAATCAGCTCAATTTATAGTTATTTATAATGCATAAAGAGAGCGTCTCGGGTTACTTGGCTGTAACCCTGTTCCCTGATGAAGCGGGAACGAGATGCTGCGTGAAAACGCTATGGGAACATCTCTTTGTTGCCCGGTTGTGTAGCCTGTGCATGTCAAAACCGCCGAATACCTTCGGCTTATAACCTCTGCCAGGCATGATGTCACCGAATAAGGTGCACCTCCAGGTTATAAATAGGAGTGAACCGGAAACATCCTCAGGTCAATTTTGTCTGAAGGACGTCCAGGCACGGCAACAGTGCGGCATCGGAACGCAGCATCTCGTTCCCGCTTGATCAGGGAACAGGGTTACAGCCAAGTAACTCGAGACGTTCCCTTTCAAAAGCTACACTCGATGCTGCGTGAAAACGCTATGGGAACGAGAATACCAACGCCGCCGCACTGCAAGTGTCTGGACCCCAGGTTGTGTAGCGTGTGCGCACAAGCCGAGGAGGTCTCAGACCTAGCTCTGGGATGCTGACTCAAGGATCCGCGAACCCGGAGTAGCATTGACATCCAGACTATAAAATCTAACAAACGTGTGTGGAGAGGACCAGCCCGCCGCATCACACACCTGCTGCAGGGGGACGCCTCTTGCCAAGGCAATCGATGACGCAATCCCCCTGGTTGAATGAGCCCTGATTCCCAGAGGCGAAGTGTGACCACGCGCCTCATAGGCTAGGGCAATGGCATCTCTCACCCAGTGTGACAGAGTCTGTCTAGTGGCAGCCGCCCCCCGGTTGCGACCCCCATGGCAAATAAAGAGCTGCTCTGACTTACGCCACTGGCTAGTGCGGTGGACGTAGATCCAAAGAGCACGTACTGGACACAGTAAGTGAAGTCTTTCCTGCTCCGCAGCTGTGAAAGGTGGAGGACAGAAGGCTTCGAGAACAACTGGGCGCATGGTCGAGAATGGAACCTTGGGAAGATAGTTCGGTTGAGGATGCAGAATAGCTTTGACTAGCCCAGGGGCAAAGTCTAGGCAGGATGGGGAAACTGACAGAGCCTGCAGATCCCCAATCCTCTTCAAAGAAGTAATAGCCATAAGTAAAACCATCTTAAGAGACAGAAGCATGACAGGCGCTGACTCTAGTGGTTCGAAAGGGGTGTCGGCCAGGCCTTCGAGTACGATAGTTAAGTCCCATGAAGGGACTGTCGCTCCAGTGGGCGGCTTCAACCGTTTAGCTCCACGAATAAAACGGGCAACTAAATGGTGCTTGCCCACAGAAACCCCATCATTCAGAGCGTGACAAGACAAAATAGCGGCTGCGTACGTTCTGAGCGTACTAGGGCATAAGCCCGAGGACAACTTTTCTTGCAGAAACTCCAGCACTGAAACAATCTGACAGTGAACTGGGTCTATATGTCTTGCCATGCACCAATTTTCAAATACACTCCATTTGAGGGCATAAGTTCTTCTAGTGGAGGGAGCCCTGGCACTTAAAATGGTTTCAATTACGCTGGCTGAAAGCCCAGCATGTCTTAGTTGGTCCCGTTCAGGGGCCAAATTTGAAGGTTCCAGAGCTCGGGCCGGGGATGAAGTATTGTCCCCTGCGCCTGAGACAGAAGATCCCTCCTCATTGGAATCACCCAGGGTCAGCCGTCGAGGAGAGATATTAGATCCGAGAACCACACTCTGGTCGGCCAATGGGGCGCTATCAATAAGAGGCGCAAACCCTGTTGACGGACCCTCGCCAGGACTCCTGGGAGCAGAACTATAGGTGGAAATGCATAAAGGCGTAATCTGGGCCACGTGTGGGCCATTGCGTCCAGACCCAGGGGAGCTGGAGGAGTCAGAGAGTAGTAAAGGGGGCATTGTGCTGCCTCTTGTGAGGCAAAGAGGACCACCTCTGCTACGTAAAATCTTTCCCAGATTTGACTGACTACTTCGGGGTGGAGTTTCCATTCCCCATGTTTTACAGCTTGTCTGGATAGCAAGTCTGCTCCTACATTCATATGCCCTGGAATGTAAATCGCCCTGAGGGACAGGAACTTGTCCTGTGCCCAAAGCAGAACCTGGTGCTCTAGCTTGTTCAAGCGGCGCGAGCGCAGTCCACCCTGGCGATTGATGTACGAGACTACCGCAGTGCACACGCACTAGGACATGGTAGCCTCTCAACTGCTGGAGGAAGTGTTTCAGGGCCAGAAACAAAGCCATCATTTCGAGGCAATTGATGTGCCACGCGAGAAGATGACCTCTCCAGCTCCCTAGTGCTGGACGGCCATCCAAGACTGCACCCCAGCCCGTGAGGGAAGCGCCTGTTGTTAGCATCTTGCGACGACAAGACAGACCTAGAGTGGGACCCAAAGTCAGAAACCGGGGTCTGAACCACATAGAAAGGGTACGATTCCCCCGGCGCGTAACCCTTATTAGCCTCTGGGGGTTGGCCCTTGAATGAAACCTCCTGGCTCTTAGCCACAGCTGAAACGCTCTCATGTGCAGAAGGCCCAAAGGTATCACCATGGACGCAGGTGCCATGAGGCCTAAAGTTTTCTGAAGGTGATGAACAGTGACCTTCTGGCCTAGCTTGATTTCCTTCAGGGTGTTGAGAATGGATTTGACACGAGCAGGAGACAACTGTGCCCGCATTGTGACCGAATCCCATGTGACACCCAAATATGTTGTCCTCTGAACAGGAAGGAGAACGCTTTTTGTGGCGTTGAGTCTCAATTCTAAAGAATGAAGATGGGCTAGGACGACATCCCGATGTCGAAGCGCTAGCTCCTGAGACTGGGCCAGAATCAGCCAGTCGTCTATGTAATTCAAAATACGGATGCCCTGGAGTCGTAAAGGAGCCAGAGCTGCATCCATGCATTTTGTATATGTGCGGGGTGACAGAGCTAGGCCAAATGGAAGGACCCGATACTGGTAAGCTTCGCCCCCAAAAGCGAACCTCAGGCGCTCCCTGAACAGCGTCGCCAAAGAGGCCGGAAGGCGAGACGGGGGCATCAAGGAGGACAGCACGATCCTTATCCTTGATGCCCGCGAGGTTCAGCCACAGATGCCTCTCCATGGATACCATGGCAGCCATAGAACGGCCCACAGCATGGGCTGTCTGCTTGGTTGCACAGAGAGACAGGTCTGTTGCTCGGCGCGGTTTCTCTTTAAAGAAAGCGAGTCGCGCGCGAAGCACCTTAATAGGGAGAAGATCACAGTACTCACAGTCTCCCTGAAGCTCGAGGCGAGCGTGTTCTTCCCCCAAGCACTCGAGACAAAATTCATGAAGATCGCCCTCCGAAAGAGATCTATCGCACGGAGGCACGCATCTCTTAAGCAACTCTGCCATATCGGTGAGTTAATGCTGTTATTTTATTTTTGCTTTCGTTATGGCTTGCACATGCACACGCAAACACAAAGCGGTCCTGAAGACAAAAAGATCTGAGGATGTTTCCGGTTCATTCCTATTTATAACCTGCAGGTGCACCTTATTCGGTGACGTCTGCAGGTGCACCTTATTCGGTGACGTCATACCTGGCAGAGGTTATAAGCCGAAGGTATTCGGCGGTTTTGACATGCACAGGCTTCACAACCGGGCAACAAAGAGATGTTCCCATAGCGTTTTCATGCAGCATCGAGTGTAGCTTTTGAAAGGGAACGGGAGAAGTATTGGAAGCTAGGTGAGCATTTGTGAGCATTTGATGAGCATTTGTGAGCAGCAATATGGTTTCATGTCTAAAAAGAGTACAACAGATGCAATATTTGCTTTGAGGATGCTGATGGAGAAGTACAGAGAAGGTAATAGGGAGTTGGATTGTATCTTTGTAGATTTAGAGAAAGCGTACGACAGGGTGCCGACAAAGGAGCTGTGGTATTGTATGCGGAAGTCTGGTGTGGCAGAGAAGTCTGTTAGAGTGGTGCAGGACATGTATGAGAGCTGTAAGACAGTGGTGCTGTAGGTGTGACAGAAAAGTTCAAGGTGCAGGTGGGTCTGCATCAAGGATCGGCTCTGAGCCCTTTCTTGTTTACTATGGTGAGGACAGGATGAGGTTAGACAGGAGTCTCAATGGACAATGATGTTTGCATTGAGGTGGTTTGGACATGTTCAGAGGAGAGATTGTGAACATATTGGTAGAAAGATGCTGAGCTTGGAACTGCCAGGCAGGAAGTCTAAAGGAAGACCAAAGAGGAAATTTATGGATGCAGTGAGAGAGGACATGAAGTTGGTTGGGGTGAGAGAAGAGGATGCAGAGGATAGCTTTAGATGGAGGTAGATTATTCGCTGTGGCGACCCCTGAAAGGGAATAGCCGAAAGACAAAGAAGATGAAGATGAAGAAGAAAGAGAACGGGAGAACACAAGTGCACAACCTATTTAGTGGTTTTCTGCTTTTTTAAATGAATGTTCATGAAAACTAATATGAACCAGGAAATCATCGAAGTGGGAAACACTACATGCGAGATCAAATTGTGCCCCACTACAAAGAGAAAGCAGGAAATGACTACACTGAACCTTCTGTTCAGTAACCCAAAGCCTTAACCATTTGAGCAACTACTGCCCCAGTGTGTATTCAGGGTTTTAATATTATGGCTCATCAGTGTATTGAAGAAGTTAATCAATTAAATGAAAATTAAAGAATGTAGTGAAGAAGGGATGTAGCTGTTTTCTTGTTACATAATGTTTGTTTGTTTGTTTGTTTGTTTGTTTGTTTGTTTTTTTGTATAAATGTGCTCCTGAATTTTTTGATTATTGCAAATGGATGCCTGGAATTGAATTGTTTTTATTTTGTGAATGATTATGTTGTAATTTTTGTTTTTATATTGTAAACTTAAATTATTCACATGGAACTTAATTGCACACTCATAAGCACGATTTAAAAAATATGTGGAATTTTGGAATGAACTAAAAAACATGAAGTGCGCCGAATGAAGGAGCAAGAAGGCGTTTAATAGAAAAATTTCAGTGACACACTCATAAGCGTGTATTAAAAATGTACAGCACCATCTGTTGAAATTTGAGATGAACTATTGATTTTTTCAAGGTTGATTTTTTATGATATAAGAGCATTTTCCGTTTAAATTTCAAAGAAGCATAACTTTTCTTCTTGTGGGCCGATTGCAATGAATCAAAGCCTATATGTTATCTAAAGCTCGGCCAAATACACCTCTGAAAACCCCATTAAAATTAGTTCAGTAGTTTTTATGTGATGTGTGCACAAACAAACAGACAGACAAGAATTCTATATGTATAGATTATATTAGTATGGCAGGTACCTTGGCCAGATTTCATTTGATTCCAGTGGGATTTCCTGGTAAAATAAAGGTAAAGGTTCAATAAATTTCATTAAAATCTATTAAATTTTATTTGTGTAGGACTTTTAACAGTGGCAACATTCTTGCAAGGCATCTTTACAGAAAATATATTTAAAAGATATGGAAATAAATTAAAAAATGTGCAGGAAAAAAGTATAGACTACATCTATCAGTTTGTCCCTGATGTGCAAGCCAAGGGTTTTGGTGGAAAGGGAAAACTCCCTGACATGACAATGCAAAAGAATTTTTATTTTAGAAAAGTGTAGCTTGAGAACTGTGATTTTCCAAATGGGTCAGACTAAAAACAAATGACAATTTAAACTTGCTGTCCCTCATGACTTTAAAGCCGAAAGTGGTTAAATAGTTATGGTGGTCTGCGAGACGATTGTGAGGTGAAAAACAAACATGAAAAAACATATAGCGTAAGACTGCCTTCTGCATAGCACCTAGCCTTCTTAATGCTTATGTGGATGTGTAATGTTGTGCTGCATCTCTTTTAATTGCAATAATATCAGAAATATCATTCTAACAATATCATCAATTACATATTTTGTGTACTAGTAGAAGTGGCATATAAGCATGCTATATTCAAATTAAGAGTGTACATTCTGTTTCTTTTCTGATCTTTTCACCATCATGGCACTAGCTCAGGAATCCTTCAATAAAAATCACCTCTATTAAACAAACTCCTGTACTGATCCATCCTTGATCCTCCATCATTGAACACTTTCTCTATTTTCATCTTTCAAATAATGATAGCCGTTAAGCTTTCAGGACTTTATCAGGTGTATTAGTCTGTGTATTGTATGCAGGGATTAACACAAGCCTTGTGTGTCAAGTGTGATAAATAGAGCTGGGTATTTCTGTTTACAATTTTATGTGTGTAGGAGTGTGTAGGTGTGTTTGTGTATATTGTAGGACGAAATGTGCCAGGATGATTGGGGTTGTGCTTATGATGTGTGAGCTGGGAAGATTCTGACCTGCAAGTATGAAAAATCCATCTGAAATCGAGTGCGTATACGCAAATGCAGCCAGAGTTCCCTGTTTTCATGAACACAGTATTATATTGTAGCATCTGCACAGATTTCAAGTTACCATGACTTGAGGGTCAGGCCTGCATTTAAACTTTAAAAATGGCCTGCATTAATGATGAAATAAACTGTATTTATTTAAATATATATATTTATTTAATTTATTTTAGTATTTCTTCTTGCACACACTATTGTTTTAGTGATAATAATTCAATCGAATGAATACAGATGCCAATAAACAAAGTAAGACGGCAACACATCTAATATGACGTTAGAACTCCAGCAAATTATCCTTTATGGCTTAAGACTAGCACACGTCTCCCAGGCACATACAGTACTGGATTTTTTACACTGATTAGCCATATCATTAACACATCCATCCATCCATCCATCCATCCATCCATCCATCCATCCATGAACCTCTAGTCCATCTAGGGACTGTGGAAGCCAATGGTGATTACAATTATACAGTATGGTGATAACCATTATATTTATTCCCATAATAAGTCAACATTCAAACATGCATTCACAAACTACAGGCAAACTGGGAATGCTAATTAGCCTAATCTCCATGTCTTTGGACTGTGAAAACTGGAGCACCCGGGGGAAACCCATCAAGCACATAAGGTATGCAAGCTCAATGCAATGAGATCCCAAGGTGGGAATCGAACCTGTATTGAGGAAGTGGAAGTGCTAACCACTAATCTAATGTGGCACAAACATTAAAACAACATAATATTAACACTCATACTAGTATTCTAGTGACAGGATCATGGGAACCCAAGGGTCATTTATGCCAGTGGGTTGCAAAGCCCAGGCTGGTATGGTCCGATCCAACAGAAAAACCAATTTAGCACAAATTGCTGAAAAATGCTGTTTATGCTGGCCGAGATAGAAAGGTATCAGAAGAAACAGTATATCACATCTTGCTGTGTAAGGGGCTTAGCAGGCAAAGAGTTCAAGGTTGTTGATGTAGCTTACAAATTTCCTTGTTCTTAATCAGACTGAGCATCAGCTACAGTACATCCTGCTGTAAAAGACCACAGCACACCTACAGAGGTCTTATGGAGTCATGCCTCAAGGGGTCAGAGCTGTTTTGGTGGCAAAAAGGGAACCTACACAATATTGGGCCTAATGTATTAAGGTTTTACTCTCACTCACTCTATAATCCTGTATTCAGGGTCATGGGGGCCCTGGAGCTTATCCGAGGAGACTTAGGGCACGAGACAGGATACACCCTGGACAGGGTGCCAACCCATCGCAGGGCACACAGACATACACTCACACACTCATTCACACACTACGGGCAATTTGGGAATGCCAATTAACCTAACCCACAAGTCTTTGGAATGTGGGAGGAAAGCGGCGTACCCGGAGGAAACCCACCAAGCACGGGGAGAACATGCAAACTCCATGCACACAGAGACGGAATCGAGCTTGGCTGGGGGATCGAACCCGGAGACTGGAGGTGCAAGGCGACAGTGCTAACCACTACACCACCGTGCCGCCATTAAGGTTTTAATGTTATTCAAAATTTTAAATGTCTGCCACGAATTCCTTAAGGTTTATTTTTAATCTATATAAGTTCGGATGGAATTTTCCACCTTTTGCGAAAGCGGGTAGCTTCCTGCTTCCTGTTTGTAATGGATGTTTTCTCAGTATTGTACATTGACCAAAAGATTTATTTGTAGTCGCAGAATGTTGTTGATGTTGTTGTTTCACTTGTCATGCATAACTTCTCATTGCCCAAAATGACATTTTAGAGAATCTTGATTTGTAAACTTCCCGTTGGACCACTACGGACTCCACTGCCTATTTTTGAAATACCCAAAATACCTAATTATTGACCAGTTACCTAATCCAATCTGCTAAATTGCAGCCTACCTCTAAAACTGTATCACTTGGTTTCAGATGATCAGTGAAATGGATTGAGGTTTGTTTTCAAAATGAATGAAAGAATGCAAAGGTGCCTTTCAAGTCCTCCGCTGCAAAAACGGACTTCCTTCTAAAATATCTCCAAACACCATGTGAAATCCTAAAAACAGCAAAAGGACACCACATGTCTTCCTCAGAAAGGTCTGGAACCACCAGTCCCATGTTCATTCGGGCAATAAGTGGCTGAAAATCATGGCTTTGCACTATGGGTGAGCACATGCGGTCATGAGAACCATGTGTGACTCGGTCTGGTTGTGAAACAGAGCCAGGAACGTGCTAGAAAGCCTGTGGCCAGAAACAATAGTCCAATGGCGATTTTTTCCCCCCTCCTTCTTTGTGAGTGGGTGTATGAGTTTTTTTGTAAGTTTGCTCAGGGTTTGCCAGAGCACACTCCTGATGTGCAACTGTGAGCTACCTAAGCGTAAAAGAAGCCGATACACAGATGAAGAGAAGGGGTCTGGCGATGTGTTTCAGTGCAACTTCCCAGTTAATTGAGCAATATGACATGAGAGGGAGTTCTGTTATGCTGATTATCAGCACTGCTGCATTCGTACTGTAGATATCCGAGCCGTGTTTTCAGTACAATAGCACTCTCTCTCATGACATTTTGCTTTGAATAATACGAATCTTTAATACTATTCATAATAGTATGAATGAAAAAGTCTATAAAGCTTATTCAGTGCATGGCACAAGAACACACTCAAACACTTAATCATACAAGGTGGTAGCAAGAAGTTTCGAGATTCGTGTGTCCTCCCTCAAATGCCTTAAAACCTGTCAGGAGACACATTCTCAATGCACAATGCCGCGAATGTCAAAAAAGATGAGCATGTCCTTGATTGAGCAAGTTATGCTTTTTTCCTGCCTCGCCTTTTTAAAATGCTAAGCTCTTCTACTATGACGACTGTTCATTTGTCTGAGGGTTGTACCAGTAAACCTACTGTAAGTTTTGTCAAAGGTAATGATCCTCAACATGAAGGAGGGTCAACCATGACACGCTGACAGAGTTCTTGGCAGACTTCGACGCGATGTTCCTTCTGCTCCTGGGTCCTTGGCAGCAACATTTGGCATATGTTCATATTCACATGTGAGGATTGCCTGGACTGTTCCATATAACACACCGACAATGGCAGCCATGTTGTGGATTGTTCTCTGATGATGATCATCGTGCGCAAGTTGCCGAATGGTCTTCCTCATCTCTACTCATCTTTCAGTGATGTTCTTCGGCCCTTGAAGCACGTGTGGCACTCAAAACACATCGAACGACTCATTGCACCATTAGTAAACTTGCTGAATCTTGTTCAATGTCTCTGTGGCAGATTTGCCCAGTTTTACGCAGAATTCTATGTTCGCTCCTTGTTCAAACTTGCTGTTCATGATGTTGCACATCCACCATACACACCCCTTACCTCTAGGAATGATGGGGTATTAATGTTAACACATGCATTCATATACCTCTCAGAATTGCATTGCAGTCACAACCACTGCTAGGGTTACAGAAAATTAATCAACACCTTTTAACCAATAAGAAACACCAATTTAGCAACACTGACACAGTGCATTCTGTGCAGATGTGCACATCTTTCCTCTTTTTCCAAACCTGCTCCGCATTTATTTAATTTTGCTTAACATGCGCGTCTTAACACATGCATGTGCACACACACACACACACACACACACACACACACACACACACACACACACACACACACACACCGCTACTCATGTCTGCTAACAGACATTTCAAAGGCATGCACGTTCCTCAGTCAGCACCAGGTGTCTTGTTAAAACACATGTGCGCTAAATTCCTAGAAACCTTTTCCTAGAAGATGTTCTCCTCCTGTCCAGGTCGACTTGAAAGAAAGCCGTTCTGCTTTGTGGCATAAGACTCAATAAAACATCCTGAGTAATGAGGCTTTAAATTATAACAGTGCATTTTTTTATGAGATTATGTGGCGCTGAGTCAGCTTGGCAAACACACAATACATCTAAAGTTAAATTTTTCTTTGTATGATTTCCATGTATTTTACACAACGTCCAAGTCTGCCTTACTTCATTCAGCTCTGTGTCATACAGGTAGGAAGGCCACCTGGTATAAAACCAGAGACGATGTGGCAACTCCTAGAATAAAGTGACATTGTCCAAGAAAAAGAAAGTATTTTATATTTTACATATTAAATTATTTAAAGACATTAGTTTTAAAGCAATGCTAGCTTACAGATTAACTTTGAATATTTAGTCTTAGCTGTAATTTGATTTACTGCCTAGACAATATTTAGCCGCTGAATTCAATACTAGTTTAACCTGACATTACCAAAGGAAAAAAAAAAAAAGTTTAGCAAAACCTACAAAGTTAACTTATGCGGAGTCCATGCATAATTCCATACACTAATGCATCCTTAGACAGCATGCAGGAGATGATGCTTTTATACTTCCATGCATTTATGATTTCTAAGTGAACGCTGGCCTTTATGTTGCCCATGCGTTAAGACTGAAACCTTTGACATCTTACAGACATGCACATCTAACCAGGCAATTTAGGAACACCAATCAGCCAACAGTGCATGTTTTTGGGAACCTGAGTATGTGTAGGAAACCCACCAAGCCTGTGGAGATCATGAAAGATCCAAACTTTCTAAATCCTGGACGTGCAACGTGGCAAACAATCCTCATGCCACCATGCTGCCTTGTTTTTGCTCACGCCTGTATATTAAAGCTTTCAATAAAATGAATTTGTTTAAATGCTAAATGAAAATGGTTGGATGCAATGGTATATTTTTCTTAAATGTATGTATAAATATACCAAAATAATACTTAAAGTACAGGAGTACCTCAGCGGGCATTGGTGACTAAGAGGTTTTTCGCGGAATTCGATTCCCAGCCACTGAATGCACTGTCGGTCCCAAGCTTGAATAAAATGTGAGGGTTGCATCAAGAACAGCATCCAGTGTAAAACCTGTGCCAAGTGGTTGTGCGGATCAGTTGGTCCACTGTGGAGACTCCTCAACAGGAGCGCCCAAAAAACTAACAACAGCAACATTAGTACCCCAGCATATCAACTCCATGCCTCATGAATTTCTTGCCTTAAGAACTGAAATTCAAAGCATTTTTGGCATGCAAGTGAAAGCTTGTTTGCATCAGTGGAAAGACAAGTGAAGTGTTAATTAAAAAAATTTTTTTTGCAAGATTTAGTGATGACAGATGGGTTCCATGAATGATAACAAGGACGGTAGCAAGCAGAAAATGAAGCCACTTTCAGTTTTTTTTTTAAAGCACCCAGTGCCAAGGAATCATAACTTAGGTTAAATGAGGTTTAATTTCTAATTATTTTCCAATAGATGTACCCGTGACTTAATTTGTGTGGAATTTAATCACACAGTCATAAATGCATTTTTAAAAATGTACAGCGCCATCTGTTGGATTTTGAGATGAACTAATGATTTTTTCCAAGGTTTTTTATGGTTTATATAAGGGTATTTTACATTTAAAAATTAAATGAGCATATCTCCTCTTCCCGTGAGCAGATTGTGAGGAAACAAAGCCTATATGTTACCTCAAGCTTAGCCGAATACACCTGTGAAAACCCCATTAAAATTAATTCAATATCTTTTATGTGATGCATGCACAAACAAACAGACAAATAAAAATTTCAAAAACTATCTTGATGTGTTCTATTACTCATCTTACGCCCCCCCCACCCCAAATTATTTTTTTGCAAATGTCATAAATGTGTAGACATGCAAACTTTACAGTTTATATATATATACACACATATACACACGTGGACAAAATTGTTGGTACCCTTCGGTCAATGAAAGAAAAACTCACAATTGTCACAGAAATAACTTTAATCTGACAAAAGTAATAATAAATAAGAATTCTATGAAGGTTAACCAATGAAAGTCAGACATTGCTTTTCAACCATGCTTCAACGGAATTATTTTAAAAAATGAACTCATTGAAGTTCATGGAACAGGCCTGGACAAAAATGATGGTACCCCTAACTTAATAGTTTGTTGCACAACCTTTTGAGGCGATCACTGCAATCAAACGATTCCTGTAACTGTCAATGAGACCTCTGCACCTCTCTGCAGGTATTTTGGCCCACTCCTCATGAGCAAGCTGCTCCATTTGTTTCCGGTTTGAAGGGTGCCTTTTCCAGACAGCATGTTTCAGCTCCTTCCAAAGATGCTCAATAGGATTGAGGTCAGGGCTCATAGAAGGCCACTTTAGAATAGTCCAATGTTTTCCTCTTAGCCATTCTTGGGTGTTTTTAGCTGTGTGTTTTGGGTCATTGTCCTGTTGCAAGACCCATGACCTGCGACTGAGACCCAGCTTTCTGACACTGGCCAGCACATTTCTCTCTAGAATCCCTTGATAGTCTTGAGATTTCATTGTACCCTGCACAGATTCAAGACACCCTGTGCCAGATGCAGCAAAGCAGCCGCAGAACATAACAGAGCCTCCTCCATGTTTCACAGTAAGGACAGTGTTCTTTTCTTCATATGCTTCATTTTTCCATCTGTGAACATAGAGCTGATGTGCCTTGGCAAAAAGTTCCATTTGTCAACATGTAGTTTGGCATATTCCAGTCTGGCTATTTTATAATTTGTTTTCAACAATGGTGTCCTCCTTGGTCGTCTCCCATGTAGTCCACTTTGGCTCAAACAACGACGGATGGTGCGATCTGACACTGATGTTCCTTGAGCATGAAGTTCACCTTGGATCTCTTTAGAAGTCTTTCTGGGCTCTTTTGTTACCATTCGTATTATCCGTCTCTTTGATTTGTCATCAATTTTCCTCCTGCGGCCACGTCCAGGGAGGTTGGCTACAGTCCCATGGATCTTAAATTTCTGTATATGTGCAACTGTAGTCACAGGAACATCTAGCTGCTTGGAAATCGTCTTATAGCCTTTACCTTCTTGTCTATAATTTTCTTTCGAATCTCCTGAGACAACTCTTTCCTTCGCTTCCTCTGGTCCATGTTGAGTGTGGTACATACCATGTCACCAAACAACACAGTGACTACCTGGAGCCCTATATATAGGCCCACTGACTGATTACAAGATTATAGACACCTGTGATGCTAATTAGTGGACACACCTTGAATTAACATGTCCCTTTGGTCACATTATTTTCAGTATTTTCTAGGGGTACCATCATTTTTGTCCAGGCCTGTTCCATGAGTTTATTTTTTAAATAATTCTGTTGAAGCATGGTTGAAAAGCAATGTCTGACTTTCATTGGTTAACATTATATATGTCTACATTTTGCTCCATTTGCAGTTTCAAATGGGTAATATTGTTAATATTTTTGGGTGGCTGTTTACGTTAATTCCTATGGGAAAATGAATATGACTTTAATAATGGATTAAATGTGTTTGCCAAAGTACCCCTGAGCTGTTGTATAATAACAGTTACAAATAGTAACAAATCTAATGATTAAAATGTGTGTGTGTGCCAAATCCTTCTCTGCACAATCCATCAGATTTATCAGAGATTCAGAGAATCTAATAGATTTATTGCTATCATGACACTAGAAATTCGGCCAATGTGTGATAACACTAAGGACACCACACCTTTAATATTTATTTATTTATTTAATATAATATTTTAATAGCTTAGGTTGTGCTCTCTGCCCAGTGAGATAGGACAAGTGCGGTTTCCCATTTCTGTATCCCTGGCAGAGCTGCACATTTGTGGCATGTAAAATGTGCTTATAAGAGTGTAAAGAGCAACAGTGTGGGCCATGTGCTGGTTTTCTTGGCTCGCGGAGCAGAACACTGGGCTCAGTCCAGTTAAAGTGTTCTGTAACGAGACTCTGCGATCCCTGGCTCCCTGTGGCTGATTGGGATTTCTGCAATCTGTGCAGCTTTTGTGCACTGCTAGGCTGGGAACACGTCCACACACACACACACACACACACACACACACACACACACACACACACACACACACACACACACACACACACACACACACACACACACACACACACACACACACACTCTCTTCTGGCAAGAAGACTCTAGCGATGACACACAAATGACTTAGTGTGAGAATGTGTGTCGGAAACACAACCTGCTCACAGGCTCCAGTTCACATCAATCAGCATGAGAAACGGCCATGATGCATGCGTTTGGTTTGGTTTTATTCTCAGCAGGGGGTCGAAGCTTCGAGTATGAAGAGAACAAACAGTTCTGCATTTTATAATCACAGCACAGGGTGAGATTTCTTTCTTTCAAGATGCACATTTGTTTATAAACAAAACGGAAAACATAAAATATAATTAGCACAATTGATTCACACAAATTAACGTGCTAGTTAAACAAACAACCTGTGAACTATTCTTTACCTGCATCTGAATCTGTGTGTCCTGAAGACAAATTTGAGGAACTGAAAGTGATGAAGGGGAGAAGGCAAGGAAGGAAATGTAAGTGTAGAAAAAAGGACAAAATAAGCAATGAAAGAGAAAGTAAGAAGGAAAGAAAGGATAAGTGAAACATTACTATAGAAAAAGTAAAGGAGAAGAACAAGGGAGAGGAAGAATAAGAAAAGGAAGTATAAATAAACATATCAATAAATGAAAGCATGAGTATAGAAAAAAACAAGAGAATAAATGAGAAAAGGTGAGCTGAAAGAAAGAAAAATGAGAGGAGGAAAAAAAAGAAGGGATAAATAAATAAATAAATAAATAAAAAAACAAACAAATAAGATCTAAGTATAGAAAAAAGAATAGGAAGAATAAATAAACAAACATAAATAAATGAAAACATGAGTAGAAAAAATGAGAGAAGAAAGAAAGAAGGGAAGAAAGAAAGAATAAGGAAAACTTGAGTGTATGTAAAAATGGCAGAAGAATGTAAGGGGAGGGAGAAAGCAGGAAGGATAAACAAACAAACAAACAAATGTGAGGTCAAAGAAAGAAAGACATGAGTGGAGTAATAAGGAAAGAAGAAAGGGATGAGAAAGAACAAAAGAAAAAGATTGTGGTCCTGCATGATTTGAAGCTTTGGCTCATTGTTTGATTTGAAATCTGCTAGAGTCTAGAGAGAGAGAGAGAGAGAACAGAATGGGGTGAGGGGTAAACAAATGAACTCAGACTGGCCCAGTCCTGCAGTCATTTCTGTTTAAATTTATGTACTGTGTTAGCATTACTGTCTCACAAATAAACTGCACTAGGATGGGCTTTTAAAAACCCACTCGAGCCCACGTGGCAGTAAAAAACTCTCTGATTTATAACTATTGTAAACGCTATATATGGGAATGCCAGCATCCTGTCAAACTGCTGGTGTAAACTGGCTTTAGATTAATGTGGACAGACATCTAGCTACATCAATACTAGATTAGAAGTCGTATAAAGACTGACCTCCACTGCTCTTTCTCAATCTTACAGGTCTCACGTGAACACTGATCATGCTGCACGTAGCAGGGTACAATCCGGTTCCTGCTAGAGAGAACAAATCAACAAAAAGGGAAAGTGTGTCACAACCTCCAGCATGAACGCCCTATGCAACTACAGACAAACAAGTGAATCAAGCCTGAAGCCTCGTTCTCATGCCACTGTGACCCAGAGAGACGCGACTTCGCCTTGTGAAGACGGCTGACTGCGTTATTACAATAGAATGATCAGGACTGAAAATTGACATGACGTGAAGATGAGTCAGCGGACGCTTTATTTAGCTGCACAACAGGGACGAGTCAGGCTTGGTCCAAATGTTTGCCACCGTTTGGCAGACGTTAGGAAAATCACACATTCTTGCCCTAAAAAAGATTTTGCATACAAAACTGCATACAAAAAAAGATTACCTTGTTTTAAAAAAAAAAAATACAAAAAATTCTTGGAAGTTTCCCTTAAATCCTTTATATGAGTCATAATTCAAATTACAATCAGGGTGTAGTGCAGACTAAATGGACGTAAACAGCCTCTACGCACCTTCTAAGTTTCTGAGATATTGTTTACCCATATCTGACTAGTGCTAGTATTGGTTTATAATTTGTTAAAGTGATTATTAGAACAACTTGTTTATCAGGTTAGTCATATAGTTGTGCCAGCTCAACCTCTCAATCAGTCTCTATGACCAAACATATCAACACATTGATCAGTTAAAATTTGACAACATGGATGCGCAAAGATTTTTTAAAGCCTGGAAATGACAATCCTCCTTCTGCCAATGCAGAACCTGCAAAACAATGCGAAAATAAATAAATACATAAATAAATAAATACAAACAACATGAAACTGTGTTATGAAAATTGTTTTATGTTATTATAGGTTGCCTTGCACCACCAGGGTTCGGGTTCAATTCCAACCTCGGGGTCTGTGTGTGGTGTTTGCATGTTCTCCCCGGTACAAATGATTATTATAGGGCTGCCCAGGTAGTGATGTGCTTAATAGTTTTTTTTCCCCCTAATATTCAACTTTTTTCACACTAAAATGCATAAGTTTCATAAGTTCAGTTGTTTGAATGGTGGCTGATGAAGGAAGGACGAAATAATGAATTTCACGGATGTCAGCTATATAAATGTATTTCATAAAAAAATATTGTTTATCAATGAATTTAGCTTCAATTAGTTTTTTCCCCAAGAAAATTCAGATTTTTTTCCCTTGTACGTTGTGGTCCGCTTTCCCATGTATCCAGCTCTTTACACTCTTTTTATTCACCCTTTTTTTAACCACTACAGCCCTGATAAAATGAGCATGTTTCCTTGAATCGCCTTTGGATCTGTGCCGAATTTTTGGTTCTGAGTGCAGTTGGGCATATACAGTGCCAGGTCAGCTGTAAAATAAGAACCGACCATTTATCCCATTCCACACACACGCTGTCGCCACCATGGCCACCACATATTATTCTTCTCTCCCACCTCCAACCACACCAGGCGTGGTCCAAGTTGTTCAAGAGAAAGAAGATACATGTTGCAATGGGGTGAACAATTTGATCATTACAATTTAACAAAATATCAGAATATAATCTTCATGCAATTCCATAGGGAATGTCAGAAGTTCCATAAGGTAATTTGCTTACACAGAATATAGATGCACTGACACATCAGTTTATTAGTTACTAGTCTGTTAAGTTCAAAAGATAGCTATTTCAATATAATTACGATAGAATGGGAATTTCTCACTATTCCGATTTCTAAGAAAGTACTTAAGATGATTTACATCAACTTATGGTAATTTATCTTTGAACTTTTTTGGCTCTCATTTTCAGTCCAGTTCCTGTACCTGAGCAGTTTCAGAGGAATGCTTTTTGTTTTTTAAGCCACACAGTCATCTATAAATTATTCAGACATAAAAAAACATCTAACTTAAGGCATGAACCAGTGAGAAACAGGTGCAGATGATGACAGATGATCAGGCCAGTGATTTGTATACTGCTGATGCTGAATGCTGAATTGTTGGAACAGACAAGAGGGGAAATGAGGGCTGCTGAGGTTGTGATTCATAAACAACCAATTTTTAAAAATAAATCTTTAGACACTTTGAAGCCGGTCACAGTAAAACATTTGTTCCAAATTCTTAAACTGAATCTACATCATTTTATTTACTATGATGAAATGAGGAATGGCTTTTGAACAGTACTATATTTGTATATACAGTATTCTGTGGTATAGCAGAGTTTTGAGTTCATATAGGGGTGACATTGGGTCATGCAACAGGACTTTGATTTAAGCCACACCAGTACTGTAAATCTACATCAGAATGACAGAATTTTTTTTTTTATTGAATTTACCTCAACCCAGTTGAAATGCTGTGCCAGAACCTTAAGAGAGCTGTGCATAAGCAAATGTCAAAAAAGTTCAATGAACTGAAACAATTTTGTGAAGAAAAATGAGCCAAAATTCCTTTTAGAATGATGTGCAAGACAACAAGGAAACAATTACTTTACTACGTTATTGCTGCTAAAGGTGGATCTACAAGCTATTGAATCATGGGGTGACTTAGTATTGACCACATATTTGTTTTCATTTTGGCTTCTTCATTTTAATTTTTTTTTTAATAAATAAAGGCACAATAATAATAATAATAATAATAATAATAATAATAATAGTTAGATGTTAATGTTTTTCAGAGTTTTAATTTGTATTTAAGGTTGTATTACTAAGATCCACTATGGTCAGATGATTTTTTATTGTTTTTACATAAAAACACTTAAAAGAGGGGGTACTAACTTTTGAACACGGCCGTAGTCACACGGGATTTTATTTCTTTTGGTCTGGGCGGCTTCTGAAGCTTACAATCCCTTCTTGACAAAATAAATAAATATAAGAAGCAAAAGCAATCTTGGTCTCAGTACCACTTTATGCCCTTGAATGTGGCAGCCTGACCTAGAACGAGTTGTAACAATGCTCCTGTAAGACGTCAGCAATGATTGAGAAGACACACGTGGAATGTAGTCAATGAGAACAAGGCAAATGATCTCTTCTCATGGCTTGGAAGATGAAACTATAAGTGGGTAGCCAGAGCATGCATTGTTCAACTACACAAAAGGTCAGACGTCAAAGCTGTCGCTCTTGTTTGAATACCGTACCTGCTCCGGTGACTTGTCGTGTCTAGCGAGTATTGAGGTTTGTGAAAAGATGAGTGCTCTGAGCGCTGTATCTTATTTTACAGGCTGTGGATGATTTTCATAAAACATGCTTTACTGATGTGGAAGCAAACCCTTGCAAGACAATAAATAAACTCCCTAAATATGCATGTTGCAAAATGAGAAATTGTGGCTTGAATGGAAAAACACAATTTCAGTAAAATATGAGGAGGCACTGGAAAGGATAATAGCAAATGGTATTCACTGTCTGCCAGGATTGAAAAAAAAATCTGTTTTAAAAAGACAAGAATAGAAGAAAAAAGCTGGTACTGCCACGTTTTTCCTCTCGGTTAGCTGTTTGACTTGGTAATAATGAGGTGTGAAAGTTGAGATCCTGCTCAAAACAGGATCAAACATGAAATAATATTTGCATCAAGCATTTTCCAAAAGGCATTATACAACCAATTTCATATTAAACCGTAAATCAATGCTGACAATAAGGAAATGTTTCATTTTAAGGGATAATCATATAATCAGCTCAACATACTGTAATTCTGTTCATCCTGCCAACAAATTTTTAAATCTCTGGATTAGTTTTTCAGGCAAGCTTACAGTACTGTATGTAAAGCCTGGATACTAACCTTCTATATTAGTGATGTGATCACACTATGACACAATAACGAGATCTGGTTTTGTTATGTGAAATATATATTATACACCGAGCGGTTGAGTTAAACCCAGGACTTTTGATTATGCAGAATAACAGAACACAATTATGAGAGTAAAAACTACCTTACTTTATCTATATAATTCTCTTCTACACTAATGCACTTATCGCAGAAATTCACTAGTGCTTGGATAACTTTTCAAAGTAAGGCAGAGTGCCTGCTAGACATCTGAAACATTGGCCTCCCAGGAACTCCTTTAATGGCCCAAACATGTCGTAGTAAGGTCAGGACTATACTGAGGATATGGCAATAACTCCCAGCTCATCTGCAAGTTGGTTAGCCGTGGGTTTGCAAATATCAGGCATTCCACTCACTAAACATTCACAGGAATGACTGCAGTGTGCTTCCAAGCCATCTCAGCCAGGATGATCATTCACAGACATTCAACCTTCTTTAAAACGTTTGAATTTTCTTACTGAGGCTGAGTTTCCTCACCACACTACGCTTGAGGTTTCTTGTAAATGTCAGTTAAGTCTTAATTATAAAAAACAAGGGATGTTCTAATCACGCCAGGACTTGTAAGGAACTTTCTCATAAATGAAGGCATATTTTTTCCCCCTTATGACTAGCCTCTCATTCTCACTCGCCTGCTTATATCCAGTAGGTCGCAGGGGGCCTGGAGTCTATACCAGGTGTCTAGGGCATGAGGACCTGGACAGGGTGCCAATCTATTGCAGTTCACACACACCTCACACATTCATTCATACACTATGGGCAATTTGGGAACGCCAAGTAGCCCAATCTGCATGTCTTTGGACTGTGGGAGGAAACCAGGAAACACACCAAGCACGGGGAAAACATGCAAACTCCATGCACACAGAGACAGGAATCAAACCTGGACGGAAACTGAACCCAGATCTTATAGGTGCAAGACATCAGTGCTAACTACTGAGCCACCGTGCCGCCATCTGATGAGCTTGGATATTGATTGAAAATATTTTTAGTGGAACACAAGTTTGCATTGATGAACATGGAAAAGACAGGTGTATCTCTTCATATGCATATTTGTATGCATATAGACCACATTACCTGTTCATAAAATAAATAAACAAATAATTGTATAAATATCTCAATGCCATTAATACAATTAAAAATTCTAAGCTTTTTTTCACAGGCAAGCCTGAATAGTTTTCCTGCCTTCACTGTCACACTTAATCAAATCAGTTCAAATCTAACTTTTTTTTTTTTTTTTACCTACAGTACAGACCAAAAGTTTGGACACACCTTCTCATTCAAAGAGGTTGAATTTGTATTATGGCAAGAAAAAAGCAGCTAAGTGAAGAAAAAAAACGAGTGGCCATCATTACGTTAAGAAATAAAGGTCAGTCAGTCTGAAAAATTGGGAAAACTTTGAAAGTGTCTACAAGTGCAGCCACAAAAACCATCAAGCGCTACAAAGAAACCTCCCCAGGAAAGGAAGACCAAGAGTCACCTCTGCTGCGGAGGATAAGTTCATCCGAGTCACCAGGCTCAGAAATCGCAGGTTAACAGCAGCTCAGATCAGAGAGCAGGTCAATGCCACACAGAGTTCTAGCAGCAGACACATCTCTAGAACAACTGTTAAGAGGAGACTGTGTGAATCACGCCTTCATGGTATAATATCTGCTAGGAAACCACTGCTAAGGACAGGCAACAAGCAGAAGAGACTTGTTTGGACTAAAGAACACAATAAAGAACACAATAAAGAAAACTCTTTGAATGAGAAGGTGTGTCCAAACTTTTGGTCTGTACTGTATATTTCATTACATGGGTACAAAGACAAACCTCTTCCCACACTCTCTCACAACACATCTGTAATCCTCTGAATGTAAGTGAACATTAACAGATTTGGTTCAGGTTTTGGGGTTCGTTTTTTCTATCTGCTTTACTCACACCTGAAGTTTCTAATGGCATCAGCAAGAGATGGATTAGATGGCATTACCTCCTGAAATAAACATGCACACGTACAAAGGTTCAAGCAAAGCAAATAAATTTGAGCCACTTCAACTGGCACACAATAATCTTATGTTACAGTAAAAATAGAACATAAATCCTGTCCAAGCAAATGAAAGCTTTGCACATGCGAAAATAGGTCGTAAACAAGGATTAGACTCTTGTACATTTGTTCCAAATCATTTCACAGTACATCAGAAAAAAAAAAATAAACAGGCCTTGCTGCAAAATGCTGATCTAGTGTGAAAGTGTGAAATGCAGACACAAATAAGTTTTAATATTGTGCTAAGTGGGACAGTGAGGGGGAAATCGAATTCAAAACAGGTGCAGAATGAAAAATTCCTGCTTTGCCAGATGACTACATGTTGGAAATGCAAAGGTTGTTTTTGAATTGTAAATTGAAACGACTCTATCCATTTGGAGTAAAGTACATTTTGATATGAGGATATAATGATGATCACATTGCTGTGAGATGTTAAATGGATTCAGATTGCTGCAGAGGACATGAGATGCCAGATCATTTAACTGTTGTAGTGGCAGCTGTCCTGTACAAGATGGTTAGTGGCTCCTTCTGCCACTTTCTGTCAGTTTCATCATCAGCATTGCACTTATGGGGAAAACTAGAACTCTGGGGCCTTGGTTAGTTTTTATCCTAATTTGACAAAGATCTGATTTTTTAAGGGCTGTCTGAATGCATAAATCTGACATTTTTTCAGTTTGGATCTAAGTCACATTTACCTTGTTCATACTGCAGACAAATCTGAAGTGTTTCACAAACAGCCCTCTCCTGGCTCAGATCCTATTTGATTGATCATTATCAGTATGTAGATTTAAATGGTGATTATTCTGCATGTTCTCTAGTGGAGTTTGGTGTTCCACAGGGTTCGGTTTTAGGCCCACTGCTTTTTTCCCTTTACATGCTTCCTTTCAAGTTCAAGTGGGCTTTAATGTCACTTCAACCATATACAGTTAGTACACAGTGAAACAAAACAACGTTCCTCCAGGACCAAGGTGCTACATGCTACATAAATTTACCACATAAGTTAACAGAAAACCTAACTTGCTAGCTAAGAGGCCTAGTTAGCAGGCTAGTGGAGACAAGACAGATTGACCTGACAACATAAATTAACAAAAACTAACTAGCCAAACTTAGAGAAGGAACTCTCTATGGGTTTTTTTTTATAGAGACAAAATAAATGTGCAACAAGAGCAACAAAGTGACAGTGCGACAAACACGTCATAACATAATACTCTGTGGTGTTGAGGTGATGAGTTGAGGTAGTGCAGAAACAGTAAACTTTCCTTAAAGTAGCAGCAAGAATTAAAAAAAAAAAAAGGGGTTGTGCAAAAACTAATCCAGTAATAAATATTGTGCAAAAGAGCATTTGCAGGTTGGTGTGTACAATAGTTTGGTAGTGTAGATCAGTGTGTCTGCGCTTGTGTTGATTAGTCAGTCCAGTCTCAATATTTTGAGGTAGTTGAGTTAAGCTGAGTGATAATGTGTGTGTGTCTGTGCATGTGTGTATTATCAGTCTAGTTCCTTTTTGTTAAGGAGATGGATGGCTTTTAGAAAAATAGCTGTTGCACAGTCTGGATGTGTGTGCCCGAATGCTTTGGTACCTTTTTCCAGATGGCAGGAGGGTGAAGAGTGTGTGAGAGGGGTGCGTCCAATCAGACACAATGCTGTTGGCTATGGTGGATGCAACGTGTGGTGTAGATGTCCTCAGTAGAGGGAAGAGAGACCCCGATGATCTTCTCTGCTGTCCTTACTATCCGCTGTAGGGTCTTGGGGTCCGATTTGGCACAATTCCTAAACCAGCCAGTGATACTGGATGCTGTCGATAGTCACTCTATAGAAGGTGGTCAGGATCGGTAGTGGAAGTTGGGCCTTCCTCAGCCTTTTCAGGAAGAAGAGATGCTGTTGGACTTTCTTGTGCAGGAAGCTGGTGTTAAGGGACCAGGTGAGGTCCTCCTCCAGGTGGACACCCAGGAATTTGGTGCTTTCGACGATCTCCACAGACCAGCCGTTGATGCTCAGCAGAGAATGGTCGCTTCATGTCCTCCTAAAGTCATCAACCATCTCCTCTGTCTTGTCAACATTCAGACAGGTTGTTGTCTTTACACCAGTTCGTTAGCCTCTGCACTTCCTCTCTGTACGCTGACTCGTTGTTCTTGCTAATGAGACCCACCACGGTCGTGTCGTCAGCAAACTTGATGATGTGATTCGAACTGTGTGTCGCTACACAGTCGTGAGTCAGCAGAGTGAACAGCAGGGGAGAGGAGCCGTTGAAGCTGAGCGGAGAATGGTCGCTTCTTGTCCTCCTAAAGTCAACAAACGTCTCCTTTGTCTTGTCAACATTCAGAGACAGGTTGTTGTCTTTACACCAGTCCGTTAGCCTCTGCACTTCCTTTCTGTATGCTGACTCGTTGTTCTTGCTAATGAGACCCACCATGGTCGTGTCATCAGCAAACTTGATGATGTGATTCGAACTGTGCGTCGCTACACAGTCGTGAGTCAGCAGAGTGAACAGCAGGGGACCTAGCACACAGCCTTGGGGGGCCCCAGTACTCAGTGTGGTGGTGCTGGAGGTGCAGTTCCCGATCCGTACTGACAGAGGCCTTCCGGTCAGAAAGTCCTGGATCCAGTTACAGAGAGAGGTGTTCAGGCCCAACAGGCTCAGCTTCCCGATCAGTTGTTGGGGGTGTTGAATGCGGAGCTGAAATCCATGTACAGCATTTGAACATATGTGTCCTTATTGTCCAAGTGTGTGAGTGCAAGATGGAGTGTAGTGGAGATGGTGTCGTCCGTTGAGCGGTTAGGACGGTACGCAAACTGCAGTGGCAAGCCGCTCGAATCACTTCATGATGGTGGGTGTAAGTGCAACAGGACGGTAGTCATTGAGAAGACTTCCTCGGCACGGGGACGATGGTGGTGGCCTTGAAGCACGTGAGAATGACGGCGCTGCTCAGAGAGATGTTGAAGATGTCAGTGAGAACATCTGCCAGCTGTTCTGCACATTCTCTGAGCACTCTGCCTGGGATGTTGTCTGATCCAGCAGCTTTATGTGGGTTGACTCACATCAGCTGTAGTGAGACACAGCACCTGGTCGTTCGGAGGAGGGGTGGATTTCCTCGCCGTCACATCATTCCGCCTGTCGAACCGAGCATAGAAGTTGTTCAGGACATCTGGAAGGCAGCCATCACCGTCACAGGAAGGTGATGTCATCCTGTAATGGGTGTTGGCTTGTAAGCCCTGCAACATGCCTCGTGTGTCACCACTGTCCCTGAAGTGGTTGTGGATTCTCTGGGCATGTGCACACTTCACCTCTCTGATGGCCCGGGAAAGTTTGACCCTTGCTCTTCTAAGGGCCACCTTGTCCCCCGCTCTGAAGGCAGAGTCTCGGGACCTCAGAAGTGCGTGCACTTCCGCGGTAATCCACGGTTTCTGGTTGGGTCGTGAGATGATGCTCTTGGGAGACAGTGACATCATCGTTGATGTAGCTGGTCACTGATACTACTGCAAGTCGGTGAAGTCGCTGTAAGTTGCAGTCTCCCTAAACATGTTCCAGTGAGTGTTCTCAAAACAGTACTGAAGAGCAGAGATGGCTCCTGCTGGCCAGGTTTTCACCTCCTTCAGGACCGGTTTTGAATGCCTGACGAGTCGTCTGTATGCTGGAATTCGCATAACAGAGATGTGGTCTGAGTAGCCGAGGTGCGGGCGGGGCTCTGCCCAATATGTGCTGGGGATGTTTGTGTAAACAAGATCCAGCATGTTTTCCCCTCTCGTTGCAAAGTCCACATATTGATGGAATCTAGGAAGCCCTGACTTGTGATTTGCGTGGTTGAAATCTCCAGCAACAATAAACAGTCCATCCGGGTGTGTATTTTGCAGTTCACTGATCTTTGCATATAGTTCCCATAGCACTTCCTTAGCATTAGTACTAGGTGGAATGTACACTCTGATAATGAAAATGGTGGTGAATTCCCGTGGTAAATAAAAAGGTCTGCATCTAACAGTCACAAACTCCACCAGCGATGAGCAATAACTAGAAACTAGCACAGAGTTCTTGCACCATTTCGTGTTGATGTAAACACACAAGCCACCACCGTGAGATGTAGCGCACAGAGCTGCATTTCTGTCGGCACGAAACGTGGCTAGCCCGTGTAGTTGAATGGTGGCGTCTGGTACTCTGTCGCTGAGCCATGTCTCCGTGAAAACAAAGACACAGCAGTCTCTAACCTCACGCTGTGTAGCCTGCTGCAGTCGGATGTAGTCCAGTTTATTTTCCAGGGAGCAGACGTTGGATAAGATGATGGGCGGACGAGCTGGCCGGCTAGGGTTTGATTTTAGCCTAGCACAGATTCCAGCCCGCTTGCCGTGCTTCCGCTTCCTCGCACACCGCTTCCGATGTCCCCTCCTCCGGCTGCCGGCATCAGTCAACGCAGAGGCCTCGAGGCCTGGTTCACGCAGCAAGCCGAGGTCACGTAGCTTTTCCCAAAGCTCATCGTGGATGTCGTTAACCGAGTTATTTATGTGCAAAAGTGTCTGGCAGTGGTATGTACAGACACCAGTTGCGCCGATGTCCAGACACAGAGTAAAATAAACGCGCTGTACACACAAAGTAAACAACGTAGCACCAATTTGGCTCCGGAGTGGCCGCTGCATGCAACTGCTGGGCCGCAATCCAAGTCCAAGTTCAATTCCTTTGGGTAACATAATCCGCAAGCATGATATTAGTTTTCATTGTTATGCTGACGGCACATAGTTATATGTCTCAGCAAAACCAGATGAGAAAAACTAGCTTGCTAAAGTTGATCAATGCGTAAATGATATAAGAGACTGGATGTTAGTTAACTTCCTTCTGCTTAATCCTGATAAGCCAGAAGTTCTAGTCATAGGACCACATGCAGCTTGAAGCAAGATTTTAGATCACACAGTAACTTTAGATGGCCTTTCTGTTCTTTCTAGTGCAACAGTAAAATACCTCGGTGTGATTATAGATTCTAGTCCTTCATTTGAAGCTCATGTAGACCGTATGACCAGGATAACATACTTTCACCTCAGAAATATTGCCAAGTTAAGGAATATATTGTCACTAAACGATGCAGAAAAACTAGTTCATGCTTTTATCACCTCTAGGTTGGACTATTGTAACGCCTTACTGTCTGGTTGTTCAACTAGGTGCATTATCAAGCTTCAATTAGTTCAGAATGCAGCAGCAAGAGTCCTCACTAGAACCAGAAGATATAAGCAAAGCACCTCTATCTTATCTTCACTTTATTGGCTCCCTGCGAAATTTCGCATTGATTTGAAAATACTACTTTTGACATATAATGCATTAAATGGTCTCACGCCGCAGTATCTGAGTGAACTGCTAGTGTCTTACGATCCGCCACGCCTACTTCGATCAAAGGATGGAGGCTGCTTGTCAGTACCGCAGATTATGAAAACTAAAGCATGGGGCAGAGCTTTTTCTTACAAAGCCCCAAAGTTATGGAATAGTCTTCCAAATAGTGTTTGGGACCCAGACACAGTCTCAGTGTTTAAGTCTAGGCTAAAAACCTACTTATTTAACCAAGTATTTTGTAAATAGATTTGCTTTAGGTAAAGGAGGAGATCTGGGGGACTCATTGACGTAGAGTATTCTGGTGAACTGGTATGTTTAGATGCTGTCCTCCCCACTCTCACTGATCACTCAGATTTGTTGACGGTGAGATGATTGGTTGCTTTACATCTCAGGGAGCCCTCATGTCTGTGTTTCCTTCTGGCTCTCCCTTTTAGTTATGCTGTTATAGTTAGTCCTGCCGGAGTCCCTGCCTGCACTCTACACTAAATGTACATTCACCTTATACATTATGTGACTGTGACCATACCTAGCCCTCTCTCTCTCTTTTCCTCTCTCTGTCGAGCTACGCATGTCGTTTCTCTACTATGAAGACGATTCTGGCCTTGCCTGATGTTGACAGCTGTTTCTCTGAGTACTTGGCTGCAGTCGCTCGATAGTTCATTACTGGAATTTCTTACAAGTCTAACTGAGCCTCCAATAACTACCTGGACTCCAAATTAACATCAGTTAACATCTGTTAACAACTGTTTTACTGAACTGCCTGCCAACTAACACACAGTATGAATGCAGATCAATTCCTGCTTTCTGTTTCACCCAAATGAGGATGGGTTTCCTGTTGAGTCCGGTTCCTCTCAAGGTTTCTTCATATTGCCATCTCAGGGAGTTTTTCCTTGTCACTGTCGCCCTCGGCTTGCTCATCAGGGACAATCTGACCATTTTGATTCATACACATTCACATTCCATAAAACTTAAATAATTATTTTGATTGTGTAAAGCTGCTTTGCGACAATGACAATTGTTAAAAGCGCTATACAAATAAAATTGACTTTTTTATCCATGGATTCATGTCCATCCCATCACACATCATTAGGAATCCGATTTGGACCTGATTTCAAACCCCGATTGGATGTGGGTTAAATTGGATTAAATTGGTTATATCATCCTCAGTGTGGGTTTTTACTGTCCAGACTATGTGAAAGCAATCTGATTCCATACTGACTCCAATCTGGGTATGGTAAAATTTAGCTGAGCAAGGCCTTTGATTTGTCCACCCCACCCTCCCTCCCATACGAAGACAATTATAAAACAAATTACCTTAACTGTCTAAAGAACCCTTAATTAGCTATTTCCCTAGATTTGCAAATATAGTACGCTTAAGATTATATAGATGGTGGATATCTCTAGCATATTTACATGGATTTTGCTTGCAATCTATGACAAAATGGAAATCTTCTGTTGCAGGGTTTTGTGCTAGAATTTCAAACTCCTTTAAGAGACACAAACATTTGGTGATAGGTGTAAATGTTTTTCCCAGGCATTCCATACCAGGGTTACTACTGTCGCCTGGCACCTTCAGGGTCTGGGTTCGATTTCCAGCCTGGTACAATTCCAGCCTTTGTGTGCATGGAGTTTGCATGATCTCTCTGTGCTTGGTGGGTTTTCTTCTGCATACTCCGGTTTCCTCCCACAGTGTAAAGACATGTAGATTAAGCTAATTGGCATTCCCAAACTGCCACTAGTGTGTGAATGAGTGTCTAAGTGTGTGTATACAGTATTTGTGTGCCCTGTGATGGATTGCCCTCATGCCCTAAGTCTCCTGGGATAGGCTCCAGGCCCCCCATGACCGTGAATACAGGATACAGTGGTGAATTTGTGAATGATTTTCCTACAAGCTCTTTTTAGTTCTAAATCTAGTACTCAAACAAAATGTTGGACTGATGTAAGCAGGCAAATTTATAAATCTCAGTTTTTTATTATTGTACCAATGGTTCTAGATTAACCACTGGAAATTTCTCCACAGATACCAGGTCCCCCGTGGTTTATTAATTTGATTTTGGATTGCGAAATCACTGTTATTAAACTTCTGTACATTGAAACTTATCTAATACCGCCCATGTTTGAATCTCTTATGATACTAAAGTATTACTGCATGCTCATGGGATATTTAAATAATTCATAGTTCTAGCTTTCTAAAATGTTTCTCCTTCGAACCTTCTCTAAAATCAGACCACATAAAACTTTGATTTTCTTCAGCAAGACAAACCAAAACACATTTAAGCTACTAGATAGAACTTTTATTTTCAAGACAAACCATGCAAGGGAAAATGCATCCCTCAGTTCATCAGCCTATTTAAAAAATCTGCTTGGTACACACTGGTCAAAAGCTTCTACCAAATGGCATGGCTCATTGTTTCTCTTAAAACAACAACATCCATCATCTTTGTGGAGGCTGAAAAACCCAGCTAGTGAAGGTTCTCAAAAGGTCCTTTAGATAGTTGAGGTTTCCTAGGCTTACTTATGGGTTCTGTAGAAACATAAACCCTTTGCAAAACCTTGTAAGTATTGATCTAAAAGTAGAAAAATAAACTTGTAATTAATTTCTAGAATTTTCAGATCAAACCCTGTGATACATGTGCTTTATCTAAAATTAATCCATTTTAGTCACCCTTATATTCTTATCTTAAAAAATCAGAGCAGCTCCTCTTTAGTATTATTCACCAAGTACAAAAAAAAAAAAAAAAGCTTTATCTCTCTTTTTGATCATATTTTACTGAGAACACTGCCAGATTGCTAGAACAAGGAGTTCACTTTGGGTTAAAAATAACTGCCTTGTTCCCAGTTTTCTAAACACACGTCCTGCCAGATCTCAAATGCAATTAATATCCCATAGAGGGAGATTATGTGTGTTTATGATGGCGAAGTGCAACACAGATTAAAAGATCTTCTGTGAAGTGTGACTTCTACTCTTTTCCTCCCTCTTTGCCTTGAGTAACCTAATCAGAAACTGTTGGATCCCTCCCAGGGATCTTTGCCTGGGCATTTGCCACCTGTTCGGCCCTTTGCCACAGTGTAGCTAGAACCTGACCCTTTGAAGTCAAAAGAACGTTATCTACAATAATCTAAAACACAGAGGTTAAGCTTTTCAGTTTGAGATATTACAGATATTGGCTCAGACTTGTGAATGTCCCCTTTTATGCCTCCTAAAATCCCGCCAAGATGCACAACCCAATGAAAAAGGCAGGGGTGAGTGTACTAGGCATACGAAAACATGTTTGAACATTTGGATGACTGATTCGGATTTTGTTCTTGCAGCACTGAACACCAAGACTGCTTTCATCCAAAAACAATAGTCATAATTGAAAGGCAATGTTTAATAAAAATAGTGAGCGATATGCAAACATGCAGGCTGGGACTGGTGGCTTCACAAGCATTAATACATTTCAACATACCAAACTTGATTGAAATTCTTACCATGTTGGAAGCAATGTTTATCCGTTTTGCAATTAGTTATATTATTATTGCATGACATGCCTTGTTCAAAACCATTTTAGGAAATAGGAATTTCAAAATAAATGGTAAAAATATATAAATGTATTGTTCTTGGGTAACACAAAAGTATTTGTACTTGAAAAACATGAACCACCGCATTTTTAAAATTAGAATGTTAGTTTTGGATATTGCTGCAAATGGAAGTTAGTTTTGCACAGCCCACAATTTCATTATGTACCTCCAGGTCCTGGGTTCAATTCCTGAAAAGGGTACAAGGGTGTGTGTGCATGGAGTTTTCATGTTCTTCACATTCTTGGTGGGTTTCCTCCAGGTAATCCAGTTTCCTCCCACAGTCTCAAGACATGCAGATTACACTGACTGGTGTTCCCAAATTGCCTGTAGTGTGTAAATGTTGACTGGAGGTCCTACCACGGTTTTAAAATTGGGAATAAATACAATGGTCACCATGACCTCTACGGTCCCTCATTGGACTATTTAGGTTCCTAGATGGATGAATGGGAAAAAAATGTTCTTCAAATTACAGACATAGGTCCATATGGAAAAATACAGAACACATTATACATTGTAAAGAGCGAATAAGACATGCTATTAAATGTGTGTGTCCATGCTGGAAGCCATGCTATCACCAAGACTACAACATGTCTGTCATCATGTACAAACTGAACTCTTTCTCTCCCTCTCTATTTTGTCTTTTGCTTTTCCTCTCTCACTTTCACCATGCATGCACACACACATTATTAAATGCTAGCTCGTGTTTACACACGCACACAGCATACTGTAATGCTCACCTGCTGGAAACCAAAATTGCACAATATAGTAAAGTGTGATGAAAAATTCACTGACCCCTTCAGAAAGAGCACACACACACATAAACAGATAACTAGAAGCAGATGCCTTCCCTCAAACGTTCCCACTACCTCAGCTGCCCCATGTCAAAAATTTAATAAATTAAAAGATGAAATCCTTTAATTAATCTTTTAGAAATTTTTAGTCTGTGCCCTATTTCATCCTTATCACAAAAGGGTTTTTAATGGTATGTACCTTTATTTTTTGACTTCCCCTGAGGTCCAGATGATTTAAAGGCACTGAAGTCTTGCTTAATCACTTACATGCTCTTGCTTAAAATCTCTGCATGGTTGTAATTGCATTAAGATGAAAGGTCTTGCAACATATGTTAATTCGCTAAGCACATTTCACTGTTGTTGACTTTTTGTTCCCTAACCACTCGTTGCAGAACACTGCATACAGCAAAACTGATGAACTAATAAATAAAAAAAAAATCACATTCTGCTGAATATGCATATTGAATATAAAAATATCTGAACTGCATCTATCTTTCATAAGTCAAAATATGAGGAAATCAAACCATGAGATGAGTTGATTCATTTTCAGTCAGTGTTTTATCCAGGGTTGTGGTGGATGCTATCCCAGGATCACTCTCTTACTCTGATGAAGGAGTAAGATGCATGTATTCACACATAGGCTCAATTTAATGTTCTAGCGTAGTTAAAAAAAGACAAGCGGATATAAATCTCAAACTAACTGTTTTTAATTGAAGGAACACCTTTGCATAATGAAGCTGTTGCCTTTCTTGTGCTTGAAATCAAAGTGGTCGCTTAAATATGGTCTGACGCTTTGCGCCGGATAGCCGAGGGAACAAAGAGCTAAAAGCCGAGAAAAACATTCAGCACAAAACCTTTATCGGCCTCTTTCAGCTTCACAAAATTATAACACAAAACATAAAGTAAAAGTAAAGAAAAGGGTAAAAAAATTAAAAATAGAGCGTTTCAGGGGTGAGCAGCACACCTGAGCTCCTACTCCGTTCTCTCCTTCAAACTCACACCTTCGCAGCACACACACTGCGGGAGGTGTGCAACATACTGTACATCCATAATGTGGTATACAACATAGTAGTGGCTGTTACAATGGCCAGGGGTTTGCTTCATAAGAATTTTTTTGTCCATCTCCATCGTTCTTGTGAATTTAGCGCGTTTGTTTTCCCTGCCCATCAATCAGTGCAGTGGTTTCCGGCGTGCAATTTTTTTCCTTACCGTTGCATTATTTTTCATTCTCATTCATTTTCATTCATTTATGTTTTACTCAGTAGCGAATATGATTTCAAATGTAGCAAAGTACTGTACAATACTTCAAACTAAACATACTTAAGTAAAAGTAAAAATACAGATTTTAAAAGTAGAATTACACAAAAAACTACTCAATTACAGTAACGCGAGTAAATTTTATTCGTTACTTTTCACCCCATATATATATATATACATACACACACACACACACACACATATACACAGAATATGGTCACTCTTGAATACAATACATGTACAAGGAGTAACTTACTGGTCTTATGGTCCAAATGAACTAACAGAAAATGTGAGTCAAATTTAGTTTTAATGTCCAGGGTTTTACGAATGTAGTACCATCGTTAAACTTAGATAATCTTCATTTCTGATTCAAACCCAAACCATGTTAATGGCCTCCAGAACACATAGACCTATTTACCCTGCTATTTAACTTTACAAGAACCATTTACCTTAATCCCACATATGGCAGAGTAATAATGGAATTTTCCTAGATGGAAGAGCTCATTACAAAGGCCAGAACACTTTTAGACACAACTAAAACGAACTATTTCCCTAAAGGGAAAACGGGTATTAGTTTGTTAATAGATGTCATCACGCTATTCGCTTTGTTCTTGCTTTAAGTTATTTAAAGATGTATATTTGTGATAGAAATCATATGTTTGGACTCGGGTTTAGTTTTCTCTTTATGAGGACACTGATTAAAGGACATTTAAACTAGCTGTATTATATACTGTACATTGTAAAATTGTATATTTGATGTTCAATATAAATTGATATAGTATAGACAGCATCGGACAAGTGATATTCCTTCATCCATCTTTATCCTGAGTCTGTTAATACACCCATCTATCCATCTGTCTATCCACCCACACACAGTCTGTGCATTTCACCACAGTTGGACCATTGCACCAGTATGTGCATTTTCCAGGTATTCATCCATCCTTCCATCCAACCATCCATGCTCCCATCCATCCTATTTGGACAATATGTTTGCAGCAGGGGTATTTTTCATCCATCCATTCATCCATCCAATGTGGACACTAGGTTTGACACCAGTGATATTTTGTCCATTTATTGATCCATGCATAGACAGTATATTTACACCAAATATGCATTTGATCCATCCATCCATCCATCCATCCATCCCATCCATCCATCGTCACGGCATGCACCTGTGATGGGCGTGCGCCCAAATCAATATCGCTTCTCACTCACTGCGAAGCTCACTAGGTAAGCGGCCCCCCCTTCTGCAGGTGTGCGAAGGAGCGGGGCCGCCTAACTAGGCACAGCTGGTGAGCTATCGCCGCTAATGATCTGTCTGTTGGGAAGCTGGATTTACTACATAGTGGCTTTATTAAGGACAGTGACACCCGAGTGTGATACACTCCAGAGACTTCCGCGCAGAGCTCGCCTTCGCATCCTTGTCGCCAAAGAGGAAAAGGGCACAGAGAGTATTGCGTTAAGGCCCCCGATCCCAGCCGGGAAAGTCACCCAGCTGACAGACATCCAGGAGAGACTCAAGCCTGTGGCAGTGCCCAGAGAGAGCTGGGAGAGGCCGGTCTTGGCTCACATGCAGCGAAAGAGGTCGCCGTCATGGGAGCATGCAGGAGCACTACCTTCGCGTGCTCCAAAGCTGCCATTCTGTCCCCCGATACCGCTCACCAGCCTGTGCCCACATGCCAGCGGGGCACTGCCAACCAGACCAGCACGTGCATCATCTTTCCTTCCCTTTCTTTCAGTCCTTCCTACTTTAACCCTTTTCTTCCCCATTTTCCTTAAACAAATTACCCTTTTTCCTGTAAGACCTCGTCTCGTGCTTTATGGTGCTGCCTGTGTAAAATAGGGTCGAACCGGTTACACCATCCATCCATCCTATGTGGACAGCAGGTTAGCAACAGTGATATTTATCAGACACTCATCTATGCATGGACAGTATATTTGCAACAACTATGCATTTGAGCCATATGTCCATCCATATGTCCATGTACTGTACAACTGTATAGTAGTTGCCCAAAGCACAGTACTGGGTACTTTACAAGTAACTACAATATAAAGTGAATTTTGCATAATAGGTTGAATTTGTTTTGGAATCATAAACGAACAATAGTGTTAGGATTGCTGTATGAGCTTAGTGCAAATCAGCTAGGGCTAAAACATGAAGAAATCCACTAACTGCAGTTGCTCTGATCTTTGCCATAGATAATGAACAGGAATAAGTCTTATGAGAAGTTTAATGTGGTGTTAATGAGCTCAGTATGAGGTCAGTAGAGAGTATTCACAGAAAAAAAAGATTAGTCTGTGGACCCAGTTTCAATTGCACATAAGGGCAAAAGGCCTTTTAAATTGAGCTAACGAATAATAATAATAATTTTTTTTTTTAAAACGGTGTTGGCAAAGGAGAAGAAATAACATCTAAGGAACAATATTGTGCTTGAATGCAAAATGTTTATGTTGTTGTCGTTACCAATTTATATAAAATTATGTGTTTTTCTTTCTGTTGCTGGTGCTAAAATGGCCTTGGATAATATTGAGAGAGGAACAAGTTGTACTGAGAGGGTCAGTCTGACACACGAGCATGTTAATAGCCTGGGTTTTGCTTTGTACATCAAAGGAGCTTGTGTAAGATCTTTTTTGCTTGTTGACTGTTAACACTTTACCAGATTCTCCTTTGAGCCGTGAAACTGATAATAATGATGAGCGCACTCATCACATACAATATGTTTTACACAGAGTTTTTATATTTCGAGGACAAATATCACTTCAGGCTGTTTCTCACATCTATTTGTATTTCAAGACCTTACCAAGCAGCCCTTAAGATATATATATATATATATATATATATATATATATATATATATATATGCGCATAACCTGATCAAAAATACAATAACAAAATGTAATTATGTTGAAACACAAGCGCAGAATTAAAACATAGTAATAGTGAATAGTGAAACTTAATACAGCATATATAATAAGTAACAGATCGTAGAGTTTTGATTGACTGCTTGCGTTACATCTGAAACACTGGTCTCCCAGGAACTCCTTTAATGGCCCAAACATGTGGAAATAGCTTGGAGCAACGTCAGGACTCTACGGGAGATGAGGCAATAACACCCAGCCAAGTTCCTGTAATGTGCATTTGGTGTTCATGAATGATTGTTTGTACAATTCCCACAGACAGATGTGTCACTTTGTTGGCAACTAAGTTGTCTGCCGATTTTCAAGGATCAGGCATTGTACTCGCTGAAAGTTCACCGGGAATGACTGCAGCAGGCTCCGAGCCACCTCGGTCGGGATCATCATTTACAGATGTACGGCCTCCTTTAAACCTTTTGCACCATTCAATGGTGCTTGAGGTCTTCTGTAAAGGTCCATCAGCTTTACACCTTCATTCACGAAAAAGTTCTTCACACGTCCCGTTTTGACTTGACTGTCCTCCGCAGATTTCTTCAGTTTGTAGTGTCAAAGAGGATCGATTGAGGTTGTACCGACACTTCTTTTGTTTCTAAATGAAATATTGCATTTATCAAGAAATATTTAATGTATAAATATATAATCAAGCATTAATTATTATGCAAGAATGCCCTGATTGTGAAGTTAAATTAAAATTTAGTAGAAAATTTACATACAGAGAACATTTTATTTTATTAGATGTATCTAGGGATGAGGTGAACACCCTACCTAGTGTCTTTATACTTTATAGCCTGAAAACACAATCCCTTTGTATAGGTATCTTGACACCTGTGCACATGTTTTGGAGAACTACACAATGCAAAGGTCTAGTAATGGCATATATTTTTCATTGTGTCTGAATAAAAAATAAAAAAAAGGAAATAAAAAAAGAAAAAGAAAATGTATTTACTACAAAGATTCAGGATTCAAGATTCAAAGAACTTTATTAATCCCTAAATAAAGGGAAATTGCTTTTGACTTAGTTGTAGTTGCTTTCCATTGTTTCAAAAGAGTAAGAGAAGATTAATAACTTGGACTAATAAGACAATTAGAAAAAACTTAAAAAATAAAACTACCCCCAAAAAAACAAACAGCAAATTCTGTATTGCACTAATAGGAAGGCACAGCATGTGAGTCACGACTGAATTCACATATATTGCATTTGGAAGGGAAAAAGGGAAAAGCAACGAGCATTGCACAAATAATACGATTAACACCAGTATTCTAAGAAGTGGATAATGTACAGTACAGTACCGGTACAAAGTTTGGACACACCTTCTAATTCCATGGTTGTTCCTGATATTATTTTTTATTTACATTGTAAAATGATCCAAAATATGCAATAATCTCCTTTGAACAGTTGATATTGAAATGTATCTGCTGCTTATGATCTGTAAAGCCTTCATTACAGTTCTAATCTGAAGTGCTGTTATTTGGTGATTTCTGATGCTGGTACTGTAAATGAACTTTACCTCCACCTAACTCTAAATGAACTTCTCCTCTGCAGCAGAGGCCAGTTTCAGTCTTGTTTTTTCTGGGAAGGTCTTCATGAGAGCCAATTCCATCATGGTGCTTGATGGGTTTTGCAAATGCACTTGACAATACTGTTCTTGGAAAGAAGTGTTCCAGAACAGCTGACCTTTATGGCTTGAAATAACAACTGACTGTTGTTGTTAATTAAGTCCATAATTCCATTATGTGTTATTTTATAGTTTTGAAATCTCCAGTATTGTTCAAAGAAGGGCGAATTAGAAGGTGTGTTCAAATCTTTGACTGGAACTGTAAATCATTAAAAACAAATTACTATTTGGCTGAAATCTGGCTTCTGCAAACACAAAATAGAGTTGGAGACATTGTGCATAGATGTTATTAAATATTATTTATACTACATACTGTCGGGGAGACACCAAATATTTGAACTGATATTCTTGCTACTTAGCTTAGCACTATTAGCTTCAGGGTCCCTGATTCTATCTTGAGCTCAGGTTACTGTGAAACTGTCCATGTTCTCAGTGTATGCTTTCTCCATGTCTCTTCCCATCTCCCTCATCACAGGCTGGCACAGGACATACTGTAGTCTGGCTATATTATAGGTAATACTCATAGGTATGAGTGTGAACCGTATGTGCAGAGCAACTTATTCATGTGCCCGAACTGGGCACTGGAAGTGATGTGACGGAATGAAACAATCACATGACTTTGCATGCAGCCCTGAGCCCTGATAGCTTCTAATGCAGATGTCGCCATGGTACAGAGGATGTGATCCCAAGACCACTGTTTTTTGAGGACTGGGGATCAGTTCTTTCATCGTCTCCATGTTGTTGTTTTTTTTTGCACCAGATGCACCAAATTCTTTGAAAATAGAAATGCAAATGTGTTATAACCTTAATTAAACATCTCATTACATCTTGAACTAGATAACTCAGTTGAGACTAGACCAGTGGAGGAACATACATAGCATATATTAGTAGCTCTAACAGCAGATAAAAAGTGTGGACATCAAGCCATGAAGCACATCTCATGCTGCTAAACACATCAATAGGCACAAAACTAGCATTGTTCCCACATCTGGATAAACTCTGTCACCTCGCCTGCTGTTTCTTCTGGTCCGGAGGAGGGAGAGGGACTCAATGGGCCAAGAGGTAAAGAGAGAATAAAGATATGTAGAAAACAATGTTCTAAAACAGCTGTTAAATGTTTGCTACCTAGCCATGGAATCGTGCACAGAAGCAGCTAGAGAAGTAGCACTATGTAAGCCAGTTAACTCTCATTGGAAGGCATTTTATGTAACTATAAACACTGGTCAGGTTTAATAGTTAGCTATTGAATTATTGTGTAAAGCATAGCCTGGATATGATTTTCCCCAATGCAGTTCTAGTGTATGGTAGCCAGTAGTCAGGATTGCTAAACAGTGTAGGATTGGATTGCTTCTGGTGTATGACCAAATGCCGCAGACACTTGTCCATTGCAACCATGTTTGCTTGTTGATTTTGATAAGAGGAAAAAATTCTGAGCCATGATAATAACTTTGTCTTCTTCAAAAGGTGGAGGGCATTGATGTTGGTGTTATCATGGAGGTTGACGCTTTGGAAGCAGTGTTGCATGAGTAAAGTCTACCAATGAGAATGTAAAATAGCGGTCAAACAGCATTGTGGGTAATGTACTGTAGGACACCAATAGTAAAAAGCAAAAGTAGACCAACACACTAATATCTTAGCCATTCACGATCAGATATTAATGGAGTATGCAATCAATCATTTACTGTAGGCTAACTTTTTCCATAAAGTGAAGATTTAGTTTTTTATTATTATTTAGGGCATCTTCTAACAATATCATCAGAAACCTGCTTGGACCCAGATAGTCTCTATACCAAGATGGGTAAGGTATACTGTAACTTAACACAATACAGGCCAGACCGGTGGCAAAAAAAGGTACAAACCAAGAATACTGATGGTTGGTTCATATTGACATCACAGCATAACACATTTTTATACATGATGTGGATCTCTCACTCCACCACATCCGAAGGTGCTCTATTGGATTGATAACTGGGGACAGTGGATGCCAATTGAGTGCAGTGAACTCTTTGTAATGTTCAAGAAACCAGTTTGAGATGATTTGTGGTCATAAAGGGATGCACAGCCCACTGTCACCAACAATACACAGATAGGCTATGGCATTTAAATGATGCTCAACTGGAAAAAAGAAAAGTTCCCAAAAGCAAGAAAATGTCCCCATGTCATTACACCACCACTCAAACCAGTAAACCCAGAAATCTATAAACCCAGAAGATGGTTGTCTGAAAATCCCACTGAGTTTTTTGATAACAATCAGACCAGATCCTCTGGCACCAACAACCATGCCATGTTCAAAGTCACTAAAATCTCTTTTCTTACCAACTCTAAAACGTTTAGAAAAAGTTTTCAAAAAAAAAAAAAAACTGCATCTTTAATGGGCACAAACAAGCTTACTCAAATTTAATACCTGTCCTTCAGTTGCATTCATTCGCACGCACATACTCTTTCCTTAACACTACTTCAAACCTGCAGTAAATCACACTGCAGGTATTAAATGGGACAACGTCCTATTATGTGACCGGGGAAGTTACGGGAAAGTTTAAATATGAGATGTTACACAACATCAGCTAGCGTGGGATGTCGCAATCATGTTTCTATTGTCAATATCTCCGCTCATAAAAGCTCCTTTTTTTTTTTTTTTGCTGAATTAACATTAACTCTCATCATCCTCATGCAACCTTCACCTGTGCTGTAGAAATAAAATATGCCTTGGAAAAATACCTAGAAAAATATTCACCATAAATCATTATCAGTTTTCAAAGTGTCTCACTGGCAAAATAATCTCAAGGGAAACCAGGTGAAGAAGTGATTATACTATTTTTTTTTTTTTATGTAGACAAAAATAAAAGGCAAGTCACCCGACGTTGACATGACATTGTCCTGATTCTTATGTGGTACACTTCCTCCCGCTATGTCTACTTCCCTTTGCTCTACAGGGTGGAAATCTGTCTTTTGTTGTAAATCAGAGCACACTGATGCATGATCAACATTCCCTACAGAGCTCTCAGCACTAGTGAAGGATTTCCCTGGCATAAAAAGCCATTGTTACAATAATAGAGTGTAGGGTCAGAGATGTGGGTGAACAGGGGAGCAAAAGAACTATCCTTGAAAATAAAAGCCTTGGGAGGAGAAAAAAAAACAGTGCATCAATTATAATGAAAATGTGATTAAGGAACGGACAGAATTGAATTTGTGCAGCCATTCAAATTCTCGGAGGAGCCACATCGAGCCATTTTTTATTTTCTAATTGGGTCCTGTTTTGATGCCAAGATCTATTTATGTTTGCCCCTACAAAGGAACCGCTAACTAGACTTAATCATATTTGGCGATTATGAGATTATGTAGGAGAGAAACTAATTAGTGAACGCAACTCCAAAGATAAATCACTTGCATTTCAATCAACAAATTTACTGTAAATGCTTTCAGACCTTTGGAGAGATCTATTATTTGAACATAATGGTTTTGTGGCTGGCAAATATTCATCATATGCATTCAGCTTAAAGAATTACAACATTGGCCAGTTAACTGATATCACATGAGAGGGAATGCTGTTATGCTGAATATCAATATGGCTATAATGCAGCCACGAGGGCGCAATACTGATATTCAGCACAAACACCGTTTATTATCAAAAGATTATGATATGGATGTTTATTTAACCATTTATTTTGCTCCGCCAAAACATATCCTTCTGCAATTGGTTGAACTAGCGGTAAGTTGACAACCGACAGCTAGCGACATGTAATTAACATGACGGTTATGAAGCCAAAAGTTGAGGAGAATAAACCACTATAGGCACTAGTGCAAGTGTACAATCCCTTGTTCCATACCTCAAGTAATGCCTATGTTCAGGGGTTAAAGAGTGGTTTGGTATTCAGCCTTATGTTAGAAACTAGTTAGCTTTGTAGCTTGTGTTAACTGTGAATAAAACAAAACGGACTGTTTAGAGGCAATTCGGAACATCCTGGAAGCAATTATTAAGGAGATGTAATCTGTAATAATCAGGTTTTTTCTTGCTGGAACTGCTTCCGTGACTGATATTGAATGTGGGTTTTGGCAGATAGCTGCTCTCTCCTCAGTACTGCAAATAATACAGACCTACTTTCACCCATGCTGGCGACCGACAGTCTTAAACTGTTATGTTCTAGATCACCACTCCTGGAATGTCTCTCGTCCGATCAGATTACTCAGTCAGAACTGCTGTATCACTTGAATTACAGTAGATGTCATTAAACTGCCTTTGTTGTTGTTGGTTTGGCTTCATAAGATCACAAGCAACTTCTCAGGAACACCTGTACAAATGATTGTTGATGCAATTATCCAATCCGCCAAAAGCATTCAGGGAAAGCACTTTATTTAATGTTCATGACAAATATCAGCATGGGGGAAAACATGTGATCTTAGTCATTTTGACTGCGGCATAGATGTTTGTAACAGATAGGCCTGTTATTTCCGAAAATGCTGATCTCCTGGGATTTTCATGCACAACGGCCTTGTAGTTTATACAGATTAAACATGTCGGAGTACATAACATATTGAACCTAGAGGTGGATGAGTTACAACAGTAAAGACCCCCTCAGGTTCCAACTCTGTTAGTTAAGAACAGAGAAGGCACCTTTGGGGAGAGGTATAGAAAAAACTGGATTGGAAAAGGGTCCCTTTACCTTAGCATTCCAAAAGCTCAAAAGCTGACATCCCCATGAGCACAGGTCTGATTTCAGCCTCGTCAACAGGAGAGAGAGGGAGAGGGTCCCCCCCCCTCCCCCACCCCCCCTCCCAGTGCTGCATCTCCGGAGATCGATATCAACAATGATAAAAAAAATAAAATAATAAAGTGCCCCTCCCTTTCACTTTTCCTTTTCCTTTTGTACAAACAGGTTATATAAAGCCTTGCAGAGACTGAGAGACTGACTGAGAGGACTGTGTTTTAAAAATAGGTACTGATGAACAGGAACTATTCCAAACATTTATCTATTCAGTGAACTCAAGAGATTGATTAAAGAGCACATATGCTTCTGGAGACCTAGTGTGAAATCTTTTGTATATATTTTTTTAATTACTAAGCTGGCCTGCTATAATGCAATATTTCATGCGGTTTTGCACTTTGGCTTTCAATAAGGGGCGTTCACATCAAACCGGGATTTGTGTGGAAAGTAATGACATGAACATTCAGTGAGTGGAATGCCTGATTTTTGAAAATAGACAAATAACTCTCTCAGAGACTCATCTGTTTGTTCACCAAAAACCACCTGCACATTACAGGAACTCGGGTGGGAGTTATTGACAGACACAATAATGACAGTCCTGACCTTGCTCTAAACCATTTCCGCATGTGTGGGCCATTAGAACTAGAGTTCCAGTGTTTCGGAACATGAAGCAGGCAGCCTTGATACCTTGATGGTATCCAAGCACTAATGAAACCCTGGGATAAGTGCATTAGTGTTGCAGGAGATTATTTTTACTCTTATTTTCTATGTTCTATTACTCTGCACAATCAAAAGTCCCGGTTTGACTTGAACGCCCCTCATAGTTTCTAGCAAATTCAAAATGATGAGGAAAAAAATAAACCTGTCAAACAATAAGCTCTGTCATAAGAATTTGTATGCACATGAGAGATTCTGGAAAGTTCTGGAATTCTCTCAGGACTGTTTTTTTTTTTTTTCCTTCTGCAAATGGCATTGCTTTGTTTTAAATGAATTTTTCATGCACCCTGAAATGCAATAATGGAAATGATAATAATACTTGTGTCTGGGTGGTTGTAGTAGTGTGGTGTCTTTAACTAAACTATCTACTCTTTGAGCCAGGTGAACTTTCCCCTTTCACATTCTCACCCACAATGGCTGGAGCTACACCAGAATAGTTGTGAAACATGTTGGATGCCTGAGAAAATCTAAATAGCACTTTTTCATTTAGATTCTTAGAGGTGTTGGGGCGGTCACGACTTCTGAAGGAGCACAAAAGGGAGAGGTGTATTTGTTTGGCTGATGAGTTCAAATGTCGCCACTCTTTGTCCAGTACTGCCGACTCCTTCTTTTATCCTGTACAAATGCAATATTAGTCAACATGGCAGTGATTTATTTGGTGTGAAATCACACAACATTGTGTACATGGACAGTGACAGGACAAACAACTGTGTTACTGATCGGAAGGTCGGTGGTTTGAGCCCCAGCTCTGCCATGTTGACACTGTTGGGCACTTAAGCAAGGCCCTTAACCCTGTCTGGTCCTGGGACGCTGTATAATATTTGACCCTGCACTCTGCACCCAGCCTGACTTGGATATGCACAGTGTTAAGAATCTCACTGCGCAATAACATATATGTGATCAATAAAGCCATAACTGAACTTGACCTGACCTCATTCTGCATGCATCCAGTCGGGAGGACAGGAAGGTCCTCTTTTGTATGCTCGGTTAATAAAACAAGATGAACCCACAGCGCACTGGAATTTCACGAGTGCATGCCATATACGGTACAGTAATAAACCATGCTTTTTAGCACACGTTTCTATGCAGTATATGGTGAACTCCGTGACTTCACAGATACAAAAGTGTCCTTTAGAAAAGACATTTGCAGGACAAAATCGACAGTGATTTCATTTCCAGAATCCAGTCAGACATCTCAGTAGTGCAATTAAGTTTAACGACTACCAGAAGAGGAAAAAGCTGCCAAGATGAAATAGAGCATGTGTAAGCCTATCTAGTTTTTTAGACCACTGTTCCTAGAGATCTAAAATCCGTAAAATTAACATTTAATAAACAAAATAAACATTCTGTATTATCTATCTGGGTCAAAATTCTGATATGAAGATGATATGGATCACTATGGTCTCAGCTAAAACATGTGTATAGAAGGTTTATTGTGAACCTTGGATGAAGGATATTTTAATAGATGTTAGCTAATTTCTATTTGATTTCTGCAGAATAACAGAACACAGTTATGCAAGTAAAAAATACACTTCAATAGTACTTGGATACCATAGCCATTGCTGTTATCTGTCTGCCTGTATTACGTCTGAAACATTGGCCTCTCAGGGACTCCTTTAATTGTCCAAACATATGGAAATTGCTTGGAGTGAGGTCAGGACTGTATGAGACATGTCGCAATAACTCGGCTAAGTTCATGTAATGTGCAAGTGGTAACAAGTTGTCTATGGTCATCATTAATGGATGTGTATCATCATCATCATCATCATCATCATCATCATCTTCATCTTCTTTATCTTGTTTACTGGCTAGCAGGGGGCCTGAAGCCTATCCCAGAAGACTGGCATGAGGCACGGTACACCCTGGATGGGGTGCCAATCCATCGCAGGGTACACACGCGCACTTACGCTCATTGACTTCTATGGGCAATTTAGGAATGCCAATTACCCTAATCGGCATGTTTTTGGACAGTAGGAGGAAACCAGAGTACCAGGAGGAGAACATGCAAACTCTGAGTCGGGGATTGAGCCCAGATCCTGGAAATGCAAGACCACAGTGCTAACCACTAAGCCACCAATGGCGCATGTATAGCCTTCTTTTTCTCCATAAATGTTTGCACCATTCAAATGTTTTACTGTGGCTAAGTGTCTCATTGGCATACTGTGCTTGAAATCCTCTGTAAATCGGTTTTACACCTTTGTTCATAAGAGAAGTCCTAGTTTGACCTGAACACCCCTCATATGTCCAGGGTGGCCTAAAATAAGGAAAATGAATCAATTAGGTTAATGCTTTTCAGGTTCGCCATGACAACGTGGAGAGATCCCGAGATCAAAGCCCCCATGGTTTTATCTGTTGGAGCCCATGAAGGCCAAGGTGTACTATATAAATACTGTACATCACAAATACCATTTAAAGGAACGAATTCAAATTGCAATTGCATGTCTAACACCAGATATGTTAACATGAGCTCATTATGAGTGGGAGTGACGACACAAAGAAAAAAGGCCTGGAGTCTAATTTCCCCTATGTATATTGATTTATTGTACATCCTCCACCTTTACAAATGTTCTACCCTGAGCTAGTCCTTTTTTAAACTATATAGTAAACTAATGGCCTAATGATATAATTATCTAGAAGCTCTATAAATAAAACACAGTTGCCTATTTGAGTCCATCTGCAGCCAGAGACTCGTGTCCCCTCTTTCTTTCTTTATCCTCAGAACTCTTGTGCCACATCCAATTGCTGATAGAAGCTTTATGAACCCATGCTGAATGTTTCAAGTTACTCCTCAGCTCTAAATATAGCTAGAGTACAGACCACCCAGTTTGGAATGAGCAGACAAAAGGCTTTGGTGTACAGTACGTGTGTGAATGTGAGTGAGCAAAGTGTATAAGAGGGAGATTGAGGGAAACAGGAGAAGAAAGGACAGAGAGTTCTGCGTGGATTTGCAAGCATGTATAAGAATGCTTCCTTCAACTTCTCTATAACTGAAACCCCTAACATCCCTGCAGATACACACTCACACAGGTGACAGGTACACTGGTCTATGCCTGCCAAGAACAATGATATTCCTGTAGCTCTCTCAGTTCTCTTACTGAAGATGTTTTTAGACAAGGGTTGCTTAAATCCAGACCTTGAGGGCCATTATACAGCGCAGGTTGTAATTCACCAACACGTAAAACACACCTACTAAATGCCTCAAATAATTGAATGAGCTGAGTTTTAGGAGAAATATCCTGTGCTGATCACCATCCCTATAGCACTGGATTTGAACAGCCCTTTTTTAGATACTGTGTTTATGTGTTTATCATCTTGCACCTCCTGGGTCTGGGTTCGAGTCCCGAATTTGGCATTTCCAAAATGCCTGTAGAATGAGTGTGTGTGTGTGTGTGTGTGTGTGCCCGGTGATGGATTGACACCCTGTCCAGGGTTTGCTCTGCAAATATACCGTTTTATCCTGTATACAGCGTTGCAGGGGGCCTGGAGCCTATCCCAGGAGACTTAGGGCACGATGCAGAGTACTTCCTGCACAGGGTGCCAATTCATCGCAGGGCACACACAATCACACACCGTGGGCATTTTGGAAACGGCAATTAGCCTTATCTGCATGTCTTTGGACTGTGGCAGGAAACCAGAATACCTGGAGAAAACCCACAGAGCACGGAGAGAACATTCCATGCACACAGACTTGAGGTGGTAATCAAGCCCGGAATCCAGAGGTGCGAGGTGACAGTGCTAAGGCTTAGGGGTTTAAATATTGTTTTTAAATAAGTTTCCCTAAGTCCCTATGCTTGGTGGGTTTCCTCTGGCTACTCTGGTTTCCTCCAACAATACAAAGACACAAAGTCTAGGTTGATTAGTGTTTGATTAGGGCTGCAAGTGTGAGTGCGATTATGCCATGTTCTCTGGGGGTCCACAGGCCCTCCATGAACCCACATACAGTATAGTATAGATAATGGATGGATGGATTGTATAATAAGGCCGTCCGATTATGTCTATACACCCTTTCAAATTATATAAGAAAACATATTATTGCTCTTTAATTAAATTAAAGAATATTGTTCTTCAAGTACATCAGCATGTGCTTGCAGAACCATAGGCTGGCACATACAGTACTAACATTCTTCAAAGTGATCTAATTTGTTTCCACCTGGGATTCTGCATTGCCAGTAGTTTCTGTATGTAGCTGTCTCGTGAAATTTTGTAATCCTACGCCATCTTCCTATTGGTGCCTTTTAGATTTTTGACGCTGCCAGAATTTTGTCCACATTGTTATTCGTCGCAATGACATTAATTTGCTAGTCATGTTGTGCTAAGAGACTACATATCTTAACTCATAAACACAGTTTATAATGATGCATCATTATAAAAGTAATGAATGAAAAGCTGGCTTTAAGCAAGAAGTTATCCTTGGGCTGTGCCATAAAATAAAATAAAATAAAATAAAATCACTTTTTTTTATAAGAATATCCTGCTAGATCATTTTCAAATTGGTCTGACCTAATAAAGTAAAATAAAGTACATTTTCCATGCTTGTATATTGCAGGTATTTTAAAGCTCCATAAAGCAGTCATTTATTTGTATGTTTGAGAGAAACAGTAATGACAGCCTCAATCATTAATCATTTTCCTTACTTTCTCTGACTTAAAAAATAAATAAATAAATAAATAAATAAAACAGCCATTGTGTTTACTGACTTAAAGTAAGTGAAAGTTGGGGTATTTTCCTGCTCTTCCACGGCTTTGTGCCAGGTCTGCCTAGGTCCTCCGAATTTAAAAGAAACCTATTGAAATCCGTTTCCTCTGGCAGGGAGAATGGAGATGGAAATAGCTCATTGTTTTAGCGGACACCCTGTAGGATATTGTCAGGTTCTGTCGAAGAGACTAAATCACTGCGTCGCATGCAACAAGCTCTGTGCTGCTTCCAAACATTGTATAACACGTTCAAGGAATGTCACACTGAATACGCTATGCAAAGCGGCCATCGGGTGTCCTCGCTTGAACCCTGTAGGCCCCTCAGTGCTAAAACAGGTGCATTGCTACTAAACAGCAAGTCCAAATGGACAATAAATTCCTGGGCCAAGCAAAACAAGGCAGTTGAGGCATTCCCTGACAGAATAGATGTGCTGAGTAATGGCAGAAGATTTGTTTCTCCCCTGGTCTCAGGGACAGATGGAGATCCTGGACTGAGGTTGATGTTATGTTCCTTGCACACACACATACACACTCTCTCTCTCTCTCTCTCTCTCTCTCTCTCTCTCTCTCTCTCTCTCAACATACACACTCTCTTCTCCAAGTCTTCTCATTTCCCTAAATGAGCCTCCTCTCACAGTGCCCCTGTGAGTTACTGATCATTTCCTCTGATCAGTTTGGAAGCAAAAGAACTGGAAAAAGAACATCAGCCAGTTAATGATGAGCTGTCATGGATTGCTTCAGCCCTGAAATATTATAGAACATAATTACAAGAAAATGGCATTTCTTTGGTAGAGGCCTCAATCCTTTGGCAAACAAAACAGTACAAATGACTGTTACATCATAAATTCCTTACAAGT
>CM059228.1:17947458-18192458 GCA_030347435.1 Clarias fuscus
GAACTTTATTTATTGCTTTTATATGATTAGTATACTGGTGATGCTGATTGGTTGGAACAAATGAGAGGAGAAATGAGGTTGCTGCTGAGGTTGTAACATACACAACCATTTTTTAAGTTTTATCTTTAGTCACTTTGCAGCCCGTCACAGTAAAACATTTGTTCACATTTCTTTAATATAATCTCTGTCATTTAAAGTAATTTAATATGAAGAAATCAAGGGTGGTTCAAGACTTTTTCACAGAACTGTCCATGAAGTTAAACATATCCATTAGCTTTTAAACTGAAGGTTTATGGCTCATGTAGTGTGGAAAAAACCCTACTTTGTGATAAATGAGTGAATGAATAAATACTTGAATAGATTATGTAACATGAATGATAATTCATGTCTTGTCACTGACAGCCCTCCCAGTTGAACATGGTGTGTTTTCATGACGTGCATGTGTAACTCCTGAGCATGGAGATGGTGCTCGTCAGCAGTCATTACTTCAGGAAGAAAAAACCTAAAACATTAACGGAGAAGTTGATGAGCCGGTGATGGACACGGACAGACTGCAAGCATTTTTATGGTATCAGATGGCAAAGACTGAAATGAGGTGGAATACGTTACAGACATTCTGATGGACAGCCACTAGTGAATAAGTAAATAGGTGAGTTTAATTCTGTTATAATGATGATAAGCTTGAATTTCAGAATTCTGTATAAATATACAGCAGGAAACAGTTGGAAAGAGCTTCAGAGCACAACTTGTATTCTTTTTCTGTATCATGATTTTTTGATGAACGCAAATATCATCCGACACTTTTTATTTTTTGCTTGCTCAGCATTCCCTATGCCAAAATTGGACTTATAATGCAGCCATAGTGCTCATAATTATTTCACTGTCGTAGCTAAAAGCACGGTAGAGTGTGTTTAAAATTATTTAAGTGTGTGCTCGTGTTTTATCGAAGGTAGTGCCTCAGAGACAGGAGAACTCGGGTCTCATCTCATGGACCTGTGCAGCAGGAACTCGAACCGCACGGTGCCTCTGAACGATGATGGCGTGCCCAGACGAGCCGACGTGCCCCTGTGCTCCAGAACGAACGGGTGGAGCTGGCCTCCTCACCCCTTCCAGCTGCTGGCGTGGCTTCTATATCTTTATTTTGCAGTCATAGGCTTTGGAGTTTTCATCCCGCTGCTACCGTCACACTGGATCCCAGCTGGTTATATCGTATCCTTTGTGATGAATTTGGATGAATGGGGCACAACGTAGAGGTAGGAAAATAAATATATAGTAAATAGTACATGCATGTTTCGACACATGCATGGACCTCAGATTTATTGCAAAGTTTAACCCTCATAGCGCAAAATAAAGGTTGCGCAAAACCAGTAAACAAACAGCCCAAATAATAACAGTACTAGACTTCATACTGATGCTCAAGTACAATAATCAGCTAAAACATTGCAACACTCCAGTATTGAGTGCCTCTGTGGATCGGACTGGTTCGTCTGGCGCGTCCCATTGGTGCTCGATTGGTCACTAAAATTAGGCACTTTATTTTATTTTTTTTATTACCAAGATGATAAAAAAGTAGCTGAATGTCAGTACCTTATTAAGAAGTATAAAGAAATACAAAGAAATATAAAGAGAAACTTAGAAGATCTACAGGACCCTCGATGGGATATTCATCTCTGCTTTTGGCTACATAGTGCCAGTAATTTACCAGTTATTCATTATTTTTACTTTTATATTTGATTTACATTCTTCAACAGTTACTCGACTTTAATCCAGTGTTCAGTGTTCAGGCATCACTTTTGTTTGCCACCTGCTTGTGCACCTGACTGCTGTCTCCATCGACCCTGCGGACAACAACGTCCGAGCAAAGAGCTACAAGGGACCCCTGCCTGTGTTCGACCGCACGAAACACGCACACGTCATCGAGAACTGCCACTGTTACCTCTGTGAGGTGGATGTGTACGTATGCACCGAGCGTAGCCGGAACATTTCTTGGCTACAGGTTCTCTGAATGTTATAAACAAAAGAGCAGTATTCGTCATGCAGTCCGTTCAGCAAATAAAACCAGCTATAATGTCATTAGATAAGAGTTTGCCTTTAAAAGGAGGGAATAGGAAACATGCACAAGTGTACAGTGTTTGCTGTGAGCAGCCACCATCTCATCACGTCTCTTATCTACTAAGAGCTTCCTCTCGAGTCTGTTTTATTATCAGGATTTTAAGCATTTTGTTTTGTTTTCTTGTTTTCAGAGGGCCGAAATCCAAACACTGCAGCGCCTGTAATAAGTGTGTGGCCAGTTTCGATCACCACTGCAGATGGCTCAACAACTGTGTGGGCAGCAGAAACTATTGGTAAAACCTTGTGAATAATGAATAGCCAATATGTTGCGATTGTTAACGCAGGACAGAACAGATGGCTTCGCACGATGCCTTGTTAGCTTGGCACTTTTCAGTTTTGCTACAGAGCGCAGGACTGAGAATTACATTTCTCATAAGCAAACCCAAAATGAGGATCTTATTAACATGGAGCACATTCACGGTAGCACTTTGAGATTTTTTTTTTTTTTATGCACACTATTTAAAAAAATTAATTATGCATTAAATTAATAATCACTGAAATATTTATAAAGATTTATAACAGTATGTTGTTCTACGAAGAACTTCTACTAAGAAGTGTACTTTCCCCCCCCCCCATTGCAGGGTTTTCCTGAACAGTGTCATATCCGCTCTTCTGGGCATATTTTTAATTGTGATCATCGCCACTTACGTTTTCATCGAGTTCTTTTTGGATCCATCGAAGCTTCGATCCGACAAACACTTCCAGCAAGGTAGGGTGCACTGATATGCATCGACCTAGCGACAACAACAAAAACTCCTGGTGATGGTTCAGGCAATGCATTTCCAATTTTGTGAATATTTACTGTGAGGGGCCGTTCATGTCAAACCGGGACTTTTGATTAAATTTCTCATGTAAAACCGATCAACGATTACGGAAGACTTCAAGCACAGCGCGGTTATGAAACTCGGCCGCAGTGAAACATTTGAATGGTACAAACATTTTAAAGATGGCCGAACACCCTTTAATGCTCGGAGGGCAATCCCATTAACTGTGTTCTGTTATTCTGCACCGTCAAAAGTCCCAGTTTCGCTTGAACACAATTGTACCTTGGTTTTCAAATCACGAATGACATTATCGCTTAGGGTGGAAAGCTGAATTCTATTTTAAGTAAATTTGTTCATCTGACTTTTTAAACTTGTAAAAATTCCATGGTGAATATAGTTTAAATATTTTGCTTCATACTGCTAAATGAACTATAAAATAGTTCATAGATAAATAGTTCTGCATGTTTGTATGTATTTATTCATTCTTTTAGTTGCAGACGGTTCTGGTTTGATTTAACGACTGAGACTGTGCTTGTGCAGATGTGGAAAAAACATCACAGTAACAATACATGCTGAATAATCCTAGTATTTGACGAAGCAATTATTTGTTTATTCTCACTGGATTTCTTCTAATCTGACCTTTATAACGATTTAAATTGAATAAAGGGTATAATGTAGTGTGTAGCTGACTGGTAAACACTAAAATCAGATAATGCATGTTTATCTGACTCATATTCTTCTTTGTGTTTTCATTTGCCTCCCACCTTTATGCCTTGCTACCTTCAGTGAAGAACGAGTCTGTGGTGTGGTTTGTGTTCTTGCCGGTGGCTCCAGTATCTACAGCAGGTCCAGCCATCCCTGCACTGGCAGGAGTAACCATCACCATGGGGCTTCTTTCCTCGTTGCTGCTCGGCCATTTACTTTGTTTCCACATCTACCTCAGTGAGTGCGCTACACACGCTATCATATAGACTTACCCCCCTGTTTCAGTGATTCTACATCTGTTATAAAAATGATCAGCATCTGACCAGTCGTGACACCCAGGACAGGGAGCCAATCCATCGCAGGGCACACACTCACACGCTCATTTACACACTATGGGCAATTTTGAAACCTAGCCATTTAGCCTAACCTGTATGTCTTTGGACTGTGGGAGGAAACCAGACAACCCGGAGGAAACCCACCAAGCACAAACTCCATGCACACGGACCCGTGGCGGGAATCGTACCTGGACCCTGGAAGTGAGCGCAAGGCGACAGTGTAAACAATAGTGATATTATATTTGTAAGCTAATTGCTAATTAGAACATGGAGAGGCAACTGCTACTGTATGTTAAAAACAAACAAGCAATATTGTAAATATTGTTCTTGTGTTATGCTGGACAATATGTCAAGATGTTATGTATGTTCTGTTGGAAAACAAGCCATAGTTCAGTCACGATCGCTCACTTTATCTAAGCACCACACAGGGCATATTGTTGTTTAAACCTGATGATTCACCCGGTTTATATTTAGACAGCATTTTCAAGGCTGTGTGTTGTTTAATTGCTCATTGTGATGCACAATACAGTCCAGAAGCACACTGACAAACTCAAAATGCTTCTCTTTAAATCTAAATAATTTTAAATTCTAATTAGTAATGAGTGATTATTAATGACTGGAGTCCTCCATTAAGTCAGTTGTAATTATTGAGTCCTGATTAACAGTAAAATAACAAAACAACAAACCCTGATTTAATAATCGTCAAGTAAAATTAGACTTCTGGAGGAACTCTCGAGTTCTGCTGAGTGATGTTTGCAGTGCACATAGCTGCTGTTTGTGCTTTCAGTGTTTATGACTATGTGTGTGTGAGCGAGAGAGAGAGAGATTTTAAGATTGTGACATTGTTGACTGTAGGCACCATCGGTATTTACAAATATTTTCATTTTAATTCAAAAATAAGGAAAGAATGTGTTCAGAAAGAAACCTCTTGGTTCAAAAATGTAAAGAAAGCAATTATTTAAAAAAAAGATTGTGACGTATTTATAGATATTATGTAACGTTTAAAAAGCATTAATACTGGAACAGCTGTAAAATAAGTATATTTAACATTTCAATATAATTTTAGATCAATATCAAATATCGATACAGTACTATGCAAAAGTATCCCACCACCCCTCATTTATTCATATTAATTTCAATGAAATAAATTACAACAAATGATTTCCCGGCCACAGGCTGCAAAATGCCTAAATATAACATTTAAATAATTGTTAACCTCAGCAGCAACCTCATTTGCTCTCTCGTCTGTTCCAATAACTCAGCATTCAGCATCAGTGGTACGTGTACTAATCACCGGTATGAACATCTGTCATCATCTACACCTGTTCATGTCTCAAGTTAGACCTAAGTCGATTTAAATCAAGTTATTCTTCCTAAAGTTAAAGTTATTAATAGTTATTATTCATTTTATTTTAGATGTCTTAAGTTAATCCTTTACAACTGGTCAGGTATAGAAACTGGAGTTAAAATAAGAGCCAAAAAAGACCTTTAAGAAACTTGGGGAACTATTGCTCAAGACTACATATAACATTTAAATATATAAGATAATCTGGCTGTTTGGAAACAGAATATGAATAAATAAGGAGGAGGCAAGATTTTTGCAACCATCATTCCATAAAAGTGCATTATGATTGCACAAGGTGGGCGAAAAAAAATAATCGCCAAGGTTAAATACCTTTTTATTTAATGTCTAGAAATGTATTATTATTTTTAAATAAAAAGTACTACTATGTAAAATATCTGGAAACAGAAAACATTTTTACTATAATATCCTCAGGGCAGGTAGTCCGGTGGCATAGCGGTTAGCACTGTGGCCTCGCACCTCCAGGGTCGAGATTCCTACCTCGGGTCTGTTTGCATGTTCTCCTCGTGCTTGGTGGGTTTCCTCTGGGTACTGCTGGTTTCTTCTGACAATCCAAAGACATGCGGATTAGTTTAATTGGCGTTCCCAAATGGCTTGTTGTGTACACGTGTGTGTGTGTGTGTGTGTGTGTGTGTGTGCGTGCGTGTGTGTGTGTGTGTGTGTGTGTGTGTGTGTGCGTGCGTGTGTGTGTGTGTGTGTGTGTGTGTGTGCGCGCGCGCGTGTGCGCGCCCTGCAAAGGATTGACACCCTGTCTAGGGTGTACCCTGCATCGTGCCCTAAGTCTCCTGGGATAGTCTCCAGGTTTCATGCGACCGTGTACGGGATAAGTGGTATGGAAGATGAATGAATGAATGAATCCTCAGTACAGTTATTTAGTTATCAGAAGTAATGGAATACAGGAGCGTGGAGTGTGGTTAATATCAATTGGGTGTACACAGCAGTGCATTAACTGTCCAGATGTTTCCAAGACTACTGTGCAAATTCATAATTTATCACTAATCGAGATATTTATCTCTTTTCATCTCTTATTTCTCAGTGTGGAACAGGCTGAGTACCTATGAGTACATCGTTCGACAGAGACATCGACCGGACGCAAGAGACACTAACAAAGGCCCCTCAGGGAATGAACCTGGAGTTCCCAAGATGAACGTCATTAAGGTGAACAAAACAAACAAACACAGGTTTCGAATGAACTACAAGTACGATGCCTACTGTAGATGTCCAAGACCTGTTTACACGCAGAGGTCCAAATTACTGTAAACCTTCCCTGGTTGTGTTCTCAGGCTCGTGAGTCACGTCAGGTTTATGGGATGTTCCTAACAGGCTGTTTTTATGAGTTTAGTCACTTAAGTCATTAATCTTAATCAGGCTATTTTATAAATATTTTATCTCCTAGCCAGTGAAAGATGCTAGTTATTAGGTTACAAAAATATAAAAAAAAATATTGCAAGCTGGGTAAACATGTGACACCGTTCCACATGGATGCAGTTTGCTCCATGGCAACCAGGTTGTTTTGAATTGTCACGGCTGATCATTCCAACCAGTTTCGGCAGAAATGTCTCTGCCAGGCATCAGGGAAAATCTCAGTCGGATGCCATGATGCCAAGGGCAGCTTTGTGTGTAAAGGATGGTGTGACTACAAAAGCCTACAAGAGCTGTGCTGGAGAAACGTCTATGATGGAAGTCGTTCATATTTACTCATTTGCATCTAAAAGCACATTTTTTACGACTTTGAGACTCAAAGATTTTTTTGAATCCACTTTCACCATTGTGGACGAGTCTGTGCTTCGTATAAAGTTGCATGGACAATGGTGTGATAGAGCATGTGGACACCCACCATACCACGTCCATATGATTCTATGGTACTATGCAAATGCATCCTTTCGACATTGTGACTTACACATGGTCTTCAGTGTTAATGTGGATGTAGAATTAGACACCAAGATGGTGAAGTTGTGCCTTTCACAACAAAGTAGTGACCTGCATTCCTGCACATTTTGATCCCTGTATCTATTTGAAGATTAATCTCTTTGTTTTGATTGCTGTGTGCGAATTTATAAATGAAAAGAGGGAAGAGGAAGATGGAAAAGCTCATTCAGTTACAGGTTGTCACCTCAAGGGGGCACTGTAACTTCAGTAGAACAAAAGCATACACTAGATGAGAGGAATAGAGTGGAAATTCTGTCTGTTAATGACTGTCTCAAAATTTTGGATGACAATCAAGATAATAAGAATAATTTATTTTCTGCAGTGAAATTGCTGTACAAAAATCCATATTGAGTATGATGTCCTTCAGTCTTCAAAACCTGCTGGATCCGGCTGGGCATAAAGTCAGAAAGACATCTGCAGTACTCTGGTACTCGCTGAATCCATGCCTGCTTCCTGAAGATCATGAGAAGACGGTTTCATGACTGCTACTGCCATCTTCACCATTGTTCAACAGTTTCCTACTGGGTTTAGGTCTGGAAGTGACTCAGGCCATGGCTCCATAAACTGAATGCTATTGTCACGTAGCCAGTTTTCAGTTAATAGCACAACTCTTCAGCCAAATAAACTTGAACTAATTAGTGAGATCATCTGTTTTGTTCTCATGGAGAGCTATAATACATGGCATATGCTGTCTTAAAGCTTTTGGACATCACTGTAGAAGAAACTCATAGTACACTCATTTGTAATTCGCTGATCTCAGCAGCTGCTGCTTTTGACTTTTGGAACCTGGAAATCCGTGGTTAAAATGTGTTTAAAAACCTTTGATACTGAAATGTCTTAATCCATAGACTATATCTATATCTGGTTTGAAAAAAGCTCTTTGTGTCACTGTTTTAAAAGCATTATATAGAAGTAGATGTGCAGGTGCATAAAAATCCATTTACTAATAAGCTGAATTGAAAGAGCTGTAATTATATTCAGCTTCAGGCCTACACCTATGTCCTGGAGGTAAAGGTAAGCCTTAACCAAAACAATGCTGATGGTGAAGCAATAGGAAACTCTACCATCTTGTACTATAGTGGGCTGGAACGTGCTTGGAGATTCAATGCTGTAAATGTAAGTGATTGTGCATGGCGCAGTACACGTTTTTTGAAATGTCGTCTGCTTTTTCCACCTCATCACCTGCCTTCCTGTAATCCAAGACCCTGACCAAGAAGTGCTTACTGAAGATGATTTCCTAATACATTTTCTGTGAAATAAGTTAAATCTCTGTTTTTTTTTTTTTTTTTTTCCTTTAGGATGTGAGCTACTCAGGAACTCTAGGCTACACCAATCCTGACATGGAGATGGAGGAACCTGTCACGAGGAGCTCACGTGGAAACCCAGAGTAAGACGTCATAAGACAATATTGCTTATATGTACAGCTACGAAACGGTCAAAATTCTTCTTGAAATGACTTCAGTCGTTGATCAAGTCTAATCCTTGATTAGTTTTAGCTACTATTTGAATTCAGTACTCGTTGATTGTGTTGTACTTGCAGGATTAACGGTTGTATACGATATTATTATTATTATTATACGGTTTCATCCAGTACTATGCAAAAGTTTTAGGCATCCTGTTGTTTCAGTACAAACGTTTCTATGGATTTTTCTTTCTTTTTTTATTCTATGACTTTATTATTAAGTGAGTTCAAACAAAAAATATCAGTAGTTCAACACTTAAAGTAAAAAATAAATAAATGTAGAATAGAACGCAACGCATTGTATAAGTGACCACTTTCCAGACAAAAAGAAAAGTTTTGCATGCAAAAAAGAAGCAGGTGCAACTATCAAATTCCTCAGAAGAACTGTGGGTGGTTCTGCAGGATGCTCAGTAAAACCTACTAGCTATTTTCCTTACAAAACTGAACACATTGTTCCTGAGAATAAAGGGTCCTCAGTGCGTCATCACATTGAATACTGACTTTGTTTCTTTAGTTAGAGTTTCCTAGGCTTCATAGTTTGGTCTTTTTTTAATTATTATTATTATTATTATTATTATTTATTCATTTATTTAGTTTAAAGACATCCATGCCCTACAGAATTTATTTTCATCTTCCTTACTTACTATATCCAACAACAGTTTCTAAGGAATATGTTTGTCTTTAAATGTCTGAAAGTTTTTACACATTTTTTGCAAAAAAAATAAATAAATTATTGAGCAAGAACTACAATATGTGCGCCATGGGTGCCATAACATTTTCACAGGGCGCCACTGCTCAGACTTTGATTCTGTATTTATGCTGTATATCTGTTGAATTTACTCTAGTTGGCTCAAATCAATCATCGAGTCTGTTGAAAGAGTGATCGTTAGGTGGCTTACTGGCGTGTTTATTTTTACAATTCCACATAAATCTATATTACTTCATGTGAGGACGTTACAGTAAAATGTTATTTTATTGTATCGAGCAAGTCAGTACAAGATCAGTGAGATTCGCTAGAAAGAAAATAAAATGCAGTTTATTAGACAGAGAACTTAACTTGTGGTTAAGTGCCAGGAACTAAATTGTGATGGTGACTGACTTTTTTCTTTTTTGTTTGTTTTTCAGTGACTGTTCTGCTTTTTGCCAACATAGGGCAAAAAGAAGAAAAAAAAAAAACAAGTGATGTGGCGTCTGTGTTTTTAATCCGTATCACATCCAAGGCTTGTTTAGCATCTGTTTATTTTATATAGTTCCGTGAGAGGTTTTGAAAGTGTGACAGATCTCAATCTTTAGTTCAGTGGTCACATTTCGAGGCTGGCGTGCTCACGACTCGTAAGAATGAAACTGAATGTAATTTCGCAATAGCAGGCAGTTGTTGTGTTGTCATGGTGAGCATTTAAAACAACACAAACAAAGCGTGAATCCGGTTTGCTTTCCCATGACTTGGATGACACTTTGCACATTGAAATAGTGAAGGAGAAGACGACATAAGGAGCAATTTCCCTGACATTTCAACTGTTACATGGATTAAATGTAAAAGGTCAAAACAGTCAGACAGCACTAATGAATTGAACACTGTTAGCCTGCTCCTTCAGTTTAAATTCCACCTAAGGATTTGTAATAATTTATCCTTGTTGCAAGTATCCTTGTTTTTACCAGGAATCATTTCGAAACATCTTGGTGATCTCATTTTAACCGGTAAATCAAGAGCTAGTGAGAAAGTCAGCTTTATCATCTGATGGGAATCACTAATAAGATTAGATCACTTGGCAACCTCAACGGACATGCTGTGTGTATTTATATGCACAAATAGAGGTGTGTGTGTGTGTGTGTGTGTTTGACCTATCGCTACCCCCTAATGTTGTCGTTCACAGTGGAATGTTTTAACCAAGAGCTCAAATTGTCAACACTGTTTGCCATCTATTTGTGATGGATAGCTGTAAAGATTTGATGAAGAATTAAAATAATTTTGTTCGTCATTTACGGTCATACTTTACTCAGACATGGTCACCTCACAAAGGCCTGTAACAAAACTGAATATGCTGGTTTATTTTATGCGGTTGTGTGCTGTACTAATCTGATGCCGTGTCTTCTTACAAAAGGTTGTACGTTAACGGCAGGATCAGACGCTCGCGAGAAAGAATGGCTGATGAGGACCTCCTCCCTACTGTGTCCACGGAGCAGAAACCAGCGCCTCGTCCGTCCAAGAACACTCAGGTTTGACTCAGACTATACCAGGGTCACGTGGACTACTCGTTAGGGAACCGAGACGGAGCACGTTGTCGCACATGTGGTGTGGCTATTTGGAGATGATGCTGATTCTCAGGGGTTTCCAATCATACCAGGGCTTTCATAACAAGTGTTTCTCTTCAGATATTAGCCAAATCTTGCCAAAGTTGTGCAAGGAAAAATTATATAATTCTTTTAAAAGTCTCATGTTTTACTATTTCTAACACAGGTCTCAGAGCTCCCACAAAGTGTGTGTGTGTGTGTGTATGTGTGTATATTTGTGTGTCAAAGGAGAATTGGCACCCTGTCCAGGGTGTCCCCCCACCCACGTGCGCTCCTGGAATAGGCTCCAGGTCCACACCGGCCCTGTCCAGTTTAAGCAGTATAGGATATGAATGAGCGAGCTCTGGCCAAAACAAAGAAGAATAACAAGCAGGATTGTTTATTTCTGCATGCACCCAATCCCAAGATACCGATTTGATACGAGCATACAAGTCCATGCACAGCACCACTTTGCTCAGTTCCGAAGATACGGCTAACAGTGGAATTTAATCTTATTCCACACGTGCCCGGTGGAGGGTCTACCCATATATTGAGTTGGATTGTTTATCGAACAGGAAAATAACTAGACTATACCTGGGTGCATGTGTTTAAGTTTAAGCCACTGTTCTGTCTTTCTTTAGAAGAAAAAGAAGAAAGTGCGTAAAATACCAGCAGAAGTGAACAATGACCGAGTCACAGAGATGAGCAGAGGCAGACCCATGGCACATCATTCAGCTGAGCAAGGTAACACACAAACACTAAGACACAATCAGCAAGTGTGTTTAGTTGATGATAACAGCACAGCGATTAAAGCCTGGTGTGTTTCTCCAAGGTTTATCACTTATAAAATGAAACAGTAGCATTTTGGGGTGTTTTCTTGTTAGCCACGGTTGATTTGTATTGTACGCAGGAACGACGGAGTCCCCATTCCTCATACTGTTTTTGTTCTCCGTACTCTGGTACACTCCTGTATTTACAGCAGGTGGCAGTTTGCACCTACTTGCTTTGTAAAGCCGCCATTAAACACAAGACAAGACGGGAAATAATTTTTTTAAGGGGAAAAAAACGTCAAAAGCGACGCTTTTGAGTGCCTTCCTACTTAATCAGCTATGACCGTGTGGGTCACCGGACGAGATCGATTCCGTCGATCTTCTCCGAAATGTGTACATCGATGACGTTGCGGCTAGACAGCGATCTGCTTCCGTGCTCAGGTGAACGATTGTGTTCTCACTGATGAAAATGAACCAGACTTTGGACTTGGGACGGGGGCTGCAAATTAGCCATGTGCCATATGCCCCATGTATGCGGCATCGGTCGTCTGTGCGCAGCGATGCTCAGTGTGCGGTCCCTAATCAAATAAACCAAAACAAACAAGTGTTCTCGGAGCCCTAATGTGAAAACGACCCTGATGCTTACACTTCTCTAAGCAAACATTGCTCCGTTGTATAAACAAGTTCGGAAATATACTCACATCCTTAGAAACTAACGCTGCGTGTCCGTTGCATGCCCGCAAGATGCAGTATGCATGTAAATGGTATGGGCACTGTAGTCAGCAGGCATGTCGTAAACAGCAGAAAGTTTTGATGAGAGGTTCTTCACAATTTCCTTCACCTGTACAGTGTATCTTTACCACTGTATGGTGACAAGTTTGCGTGTCAAAACACTCGGCAGGAGAGAAGTACCGTCTTAAATGTCAGCTTGGCTCCTGCTCTGGGTCTTACCGTTTCATGATTTCCGCATATTGTGTGTGTGCCTCCTACTGGAATCTTCCAGTTAAGGACAGTTTGTGAACAAATTCATTCATGGCGTTGCCGGCTAACGATGTGAACGCATGGTTTAACAGCAAGTACATCTAACCCTAACCCTAAAATGACAACGTAAGCTCTGTGTCAATTTTGCCATCTCTAATGGACCGTTTCTGCCACACTGTAAAATGTGACAGTTTTGCATCAGAGTGGGTTCTTTTTTTTATTATTTTTTTTTCATTAACACCAATCCATATTTCAGTTTCTATTTTAGTTCATGGTTATTCTATTTACAGAAGGAAAAAAAACATACATATGGCACTTTTGGGATAGTTTGTGCTTCTCCTTTCATGGACTTTTAGTTTGTATCTCATACTAATTGTTATTGCATTACAATTTCAATTATGCAAAGTGGAAAGGAAATGTTGACGTTACTTATAGTTTTGTTGGCTATACAGTTAGCTCCATACCAGCTAAATAGTTTGTCATTATTTTAATCCTTTATAATTAAGGTTCTTTGTAACTGTGCTTGTAACACTTTAAAGCAGGGGTCTCAAACTCCCCCAAAACTCTGTGGGGCTGCGGCCCCCCAGGAACTGAGTTTGAGACCCCTGCTTTAAAGGTAAAAAAATATATATTGTTTTTTCTTCTTACATCAAAATTTGTAGTTACGTATGGAGTTGTTGTATTAGGAAAGATGTTTTATAATTATCCAAGTACCTGGAGACATTTGCTCTAAAAAAACCTCCTGGTAGTGGTGTGTGGGGTAATTTTCCCATTTGCTGGGATGTTTGCATTGTGATAGTCGCAGCGTTGATTGGGGAGAAATGCATATGATTCACAATCATGTTTTCTTTTTCTATGCACAAGCAGTGTGTGTTATCTTCAGTCCTAGTGTTCTGTGGTGTTCATCTCTATTACTAATTACAATCTGTGTTGCCATGTTATAAATATCTCACTTTATTTTAGTAAATAGTATTGAGTCTATTTAGTGCTGTGTTTTGCATTTGTTTTGTGAGTAGGCCATACTTTTGTCCGTTTTGACTTTGTGCATCCTGATCCCTAGAGTCCTCCGTAGCCACTGCCACTTTGTCCTCATCCCTAAGCCAACGACTCCCTTTCCCAGCATTCCCAGTGCGGATGACTCTTCCCCCTCTGGCCCCTGTGCAGGCTGCCGGCCCCCCGGATGAGTACCACTCTGATTCCGCAGAGTCTTTGGAGGAGATCCCTGTAGCTCTGGCACGCCTGGGCACCGCCACGCCGGCACGCGGGCCCATCACTACGGTCAGCCAGTCCTCCGCTACGCAGCGTGTTTTGCTCCAGCCATTACCATCTCCTCAGCCCAGGACCAAAAAGAAGGCTGTGACCCGCAAAGCTGCGGAAGAGAGATTCGAAATGGCATCCCATAATCCTTTCGTGTCCGTCATTAGAAGAAGCGAAGAGACTACTTTAACTCTTGACGGCGCCAGAGCAGAGGATGGACTCGGTTATGTGGGAAAACGCAAGCACTCAAGCAAGAAGAGAGGCACAGAGGAGGCGAGACTCCACACACCACTCGCATAGGAGTACAACAATGCTCGCGAAACTTCCCAGAGTTAAGCTGCATCAGAAAATTACAAATCAACTGGCACTACAATCTCAGTAGCAAAAAAAGAAAGAAAGAAAGAAACTCAGTTCACCTATGCAACCGACACTGAGTCTAGGCTTTTGAACTGATGGATCTTTTCAGATATCTGCCGTTTCATTTATTTCAATGCATTTTGCTAATCACTTCTTTCGTAGCATTGCACAATTGTATTTGTACTTTTTTATATCATTACACAACTATTAATTCATATTGAATGCCAAAGCTCATGTATTGTGTACAGTCTATAGCAGATTGAAATATCTGTTGACTGTTATCATTCTTTTCATATTTCTTGTATGTTTAGTTATAATTCTGTAATTTAATCTTGGTTGTTTTTACAGTGGCACATTTCCTCACTTATGATCTACTTAATGTTCAATGTTTACTGTTTCTTATTCTTGCTGAAATCTCACCTGCTCCTTTGAGCCATGAGTCCTGAACGTCCCAAATGGAACACTAAGCCCGACGGTTCTCCTTACGGCCATACTGATGACTAATTTGAGTTAGTGTTGTTAGCTAATGTCAGTATTTGTAGAGATCCTAAAAACTGCATTACATTCCAGTTCTGACTCAGTGTTCAGCGATACCACACGAGGGTCACAAGACTGAACAGTTATTACTCACTCAGGCATTTGTGCTGAAACCTTTCATGTTAACTAAGATCAGACTTAAGTTTTAAAATCACGTGCGCGCTTAACTAAGGAATCGTTTTCTTTGGGAATTTGTTGCATGAAGCAGTTATTCGAGCTCTTTTCGACAAGTCTATTAACTAATAAAAGTAATGACGGTCTCTGCTTCTTTTGAACAATCCCCCCTGCACCCGCCTAACGCTTAATCAATCCCACTATTTCGCACTTTTATTATTCCTGTTTGCACCTGGCCGTAATATTTTCTAATAAAACGAGCTAGTTGTGTTTGTTAAGCTGTAAACATATTAGTGATTAAACCGCTGTGCCACATACTGAGGTTTTTACTGATGAATGAGTAAATAAATCGACACATTGAACACCTTGAACAGTGGATGATGCTACCATCGTTTAGGATTTTGGTCTTTATGTATATATTTTTTTATGTGTGGGAGGATCGTTAACCGGCAAGTGTGGCATTTGGGACGAGGACTAACTATGGCTACGTTCATATCAAAGTCTCATTGTTCACTTTTTTGGTCGTATCGAATTTGCATGTTATGACTGTTCACATTCATAATTATAATTGAATTTTTTTTTAATGCGGACGAATCTGTCCACTGAAACTGCACGCATCGCACATCAGTGCGTCTTGAATTCTAATATACAGTACCAGTCAAAGGTTTTAGACACAAATTTGGATTTAGTTTCTACATTCTAGAACAATACTGGATGTTCTCAAAACTATGAAATAACACATAGGATTATGTAATTAAGTAACAGCAATGGTCAGTTGTTCTGGAATAGTTCTTGCAAGAACAATATTGTTAAAGCCATCAAGCACCATGATGAAATGAGCTTGCAGTATTCCAGGACCCATGAAGAGCATTCCAGGCAAACGAGACCAAACCTTACCTCTGCTGCAGTTCATTCAGAGTTACCAGCCTCAGAAATCACTAATTAAGCAAACAGCAGCTCGAAAGAGATTATTGCACATTTTAAATGCCTTTAGTATTGTTTTACAATGTAGAAAGAAATAAAAATTAGGAAGCTGGAATTGTCCAAACTTTTGACTGGTAGTGTAAATTTGATTTACGACCAAATGACTCATATCCGATCTGAAAAACATCAGATGTATGCGTTCAGACAGCTAAAAAAAATCTGATCTTTTTCAAATTAGGGTAAAAATATTGAATTTGAGTCGCTTCAGGCTCATAGTGTAAATGCACCCTTATTTCTTCTTATGGCTTTTCTTGTATGGCAGTATTTTCTATTGTAAGCTTCACAGTCACTATATATTTTCTATGGATTAATATTAAGGGGAAAATATTTTTTTGTTGTTGTTTTGTGTCATATGTCTTGACAACACTAATGGATAGATCAAGCCAGTTTTGAGATAATTTCTGATAATCACAAAAGGCATCTCGTTTTTGGACTGACCTTAAAAAGATATTTTCCTGCATTATCCAGTGATGTGGAGAGCGTAAACGCGAACCCCCAGTCTACTCACAGTTCAGATTGAGCTGCCCTGATTTACATGCAAATACACAGACATGCAAGAAGTGAATAGACGCCCATATTTTTTTTTACAATGAAATGTACAGTATGTAACAAATTTGTCATTTTTGAGTATGTAAGGTTTACTCGCCCAGGTTGTTTAAACAGCATGAAGACAACTTTCAGAAGGCCTGAAACACTTCGTCATTTCATTTCTATAAACTCTCAATTTACTATAATTCAGTTAACAGTAAAAAGGGGATTTCAATATTCTAGTTGTTTGAGTAAACAATTAGTAGCCGTAGTAACTGCAACAAAGTTTTGCACATTGGGGACAGTAAACATTCCATAAACGAACATCGGTTTGAGTAAGCCAATCAATGATCGGTTTTAGTCAATGATGGTTATAACCAAACAGTACACTTGTTGTGTTTCCTGGAAAAACATCAATCCCACCACCATTCATTATTACTTCACCCAGAGTACATTACACATACTGTATGTACATCAACTAGGCTTACTTGCATAAGACTGTGACTAAATATATTCAAATGTTACAAACATGACACAGCTGTCAAATCTAAGGTTCCTTGTATGTCAACTAGTATTTACCATTGTACACAAACTCCTTATGACAGATTTTACATATCACTCTCTTCATGTTAAGATTTTCCTTCATTGGAAATAAAAAATAAAATAAAATAACAAAAACATGCAATATATCGTGCTTAATGAAAGTCAGTGACCATTTTTCATAATTTATTGCATGAAATGCACAGGGAATCAACCGATTGTATTTATTATACTACGATTAAGAGTGCATACTATTTACTACATGCATGTCTGTGTATATTAAACATGCTCGATATTGGCAGATCAACATCTCGTCCTCTGTTGTTGGAGGATATACTGAATATCTTGCGGAAAAGCACAGAATATGGACTGGTATCAAAGTGTGTGGCGAAAAATGTAATGTATGGGGTTTTATTCCTGAAGGAGGATCAAGTGCAAACTGCTGTGAAATCTCTTGTATTTGGGTTCTTTAACATTTTTACTCATCTGTTACTTTTGCCCAGGCATAAAAGATTTGTTGTTGTGAAATCTGCCCTCTTGTACAGCACTGTGACACATTAAACCACAATTTTTATCCACTTCCTGTGTTCTATTTCACTCTTCCTGAAGCTTATTCTAACCTCAGATGGTCAATGTTCTACCGACATGACAAATCAGAAGCTTGTCGTATATAATAGTCCCACATGTGGTCAGACTCCTGAATGCTTCCACTGAGGTAAGCACGCATGGTGTGGGAGTACTTTAAAACATCTGTCCCTCCCAAGTGGTGTCCATGGCAACACGAAAATACACTCGGCCAGAAATGTGGGTGCACGGCAGGTTAATGGGAAACAAGCAACGCTTGATGTAGAACCTTATTCATTCCTGCAAGCCACTATTGAATTTGTTCTCATGGCTTGAAACAAAACTGTTGCGGCCAGTCAGGTTTCCAGAACGGGGTAATGAAGCCGGGATTAGCTTTTAGCCCAATGTTACGGTTACATGACTCCTGAGGCAGCTTACAGGAATAGAGTTCAGCTCTTTTGGTGGGGCTGCTTCCGTTTAAGGGTAATTACCTCCATACTGGATGAATCACATCTCAATCAGAAGACTTGGTACATTTAATCATTGCAACTCGTTCCAATTTTACAGTTGTTTTTGTAGCCTGTATTGCTTATGAATTCTTGAGTTGGTTGTGGATTTCATACCTGGACGCATTGTTCTGTCTCTTTGAGTTAGAAAGGTGACCATGAAGGAAATAAAAAAAGAAATAAAGTGTGTGTGTGTGTTTGTATGTTGTATATGAGTGAGAAAAATGTATACACACTTTTGGAAAATAAAAATAGTATGATGTATATTATATTCATATAAAATAATATTATAAACTATCGCATTGATTTGCTCTTGCGCATAGCCATGTCCAGATCGAGGTCAAAAGCACTGGCTGCAGTGACATAATCTAGCCCATACCTGCTCATAACATTCCTTCTTCTCCACATTTTGATTTCATTTATGGCGCAGGTTAAACTACGGGCAAATACCGAACTACTGCCAAAGTTTCATTAAATTCTGTCCAGCCAGTCATATGTCACAGCATGATGCTGTGACAAACTCTGACGGACAGACATACAGACATACAGAATTTTTTCCTCCAGTGTAAGAGTGAAACAGCGAGTTCTGACAAAAACTCTTTTATTTATATAGATTAATAGATGATAGATTAGAAAGAGACCACATGGCAGATGCAGTAACATTTGTTGTTATAAAAATTAAATAAATCGTTTTCTATTTTTTAATGATTTAGTTTGTATTCATCCTAATATTAAGTATGTGATTTTCCCCCCCACACTTTGTTTCATAAGATCGCTTTATGAGAATTACTATTATTGTTATTTTTTTTAAAACTATTTACACTAATCTTTTTTTTGTTTGTCCTGAATGGTGCTAATAATATTAGTGTTTACTATAGCCTATATTATTGAGTATAATTAAAATGTTCCTTAGACATGCACAAACTTTTCCAAACCATCTTTGGGTGACATTGAGACTTCACGCTGACTTAATGTTCCACCCTTAAAAACGGCCATCAGTAGCGAGTGATGAGTGTTGAGTGTTACACCTGTTTTGCGCTGAATGGCATGCCTTAAAATGCCTTCATTGCCCTAGGTCATAGGGTTTATCTCTAGTCTGACAGGTGCTATGCTAGTATTTACACGCATTCTAGATTCTGCAGCGGTGCTGAAGCTCAAAAACGCCGCAGGTCTGACGACAGACATCCTTTACACTCCTATATTAAAGCCCAAATATATCCGTAGTAACAGGTGATTGCTATCGGATTGCCATTTATGGATAAACACTGCTGTAAACATTACTCTATTTATACAAGGCCTTATGGCTGCTCAAATGCATTTCCTGACTTTTCAGAAACTGAGCCAACGTTGGTTACCCTTGTTTCCTCATGATCAGATTAGCTTTCCTTGCAATTAAAGACATTTGGCGTGAAGCTGATGGATCGAGTTCTCAGGCCAAGCTGTAAAAATCAGTTATAGATGGACGTCCATATAAAGTACCCATCAGTCCAGATGGTTATGTCTGAAAATATCAAGGTCTCGGTTTCCACAAATCCATTTGGACCATTTTGGTAATTAAACACTGAACTGTTTTAGTGCTTCACAAGGATTTAGGGTATGTTGCACATTCCGTCTTTCGCTCTCTCCCTCTTCCCTCCGGTTGCTGTTTATACGAGTGTATTGTGTTGTTGGGACAGATAGTTTATTCTGGCAGTGTCCATCTTGCCCATCTCGCATGGTCACCCCTCGTAGCCATGGCACCGAAACATGACGACATCATAACAGTGTCTGACACGGTGTCTCTGCCAGAGGGAGGAACGCGCTGACATTGAAAGGGAGTTTCAGGACCTGTGCAGTAGCTCTATTACTGGCATATGGTGAAGCCTGAGCTGGGGATTATGACAACTCTGAGGCTCAGCGTCGGCTGAAGTCAGGCGTCTACTCGTTTGGTGTGATTTATAGCAGGCATCAGTGGGTCTGGCTGGACTTTGTTGACTGATGTTTATTCCCAGAATTAAAAGGGTTTCGGATACACCTCTCGGAGACTCTGAATTATGGACTAAGAGAGAGAGAGAGTCTTATTTCACCAATTAATTATTGTGAGGTCATTTGGCTTTCAGCGAGCTTCATGCCGCTTGCCAAGGGTAGGCATCGGCCAACATTATATTGAGGCTCTGTACTACGGAGTCTGTTTTGGTTTCTGTTTTTACTTTAAAATCTGAAATTTTGTCAGTTCTGAATTCAGTCCCACCTTGTCCTGGGTCGTAAATTAGCGTGACACTCTTTTACATTCTCAGCACTTACTATTCTTGACCCTTCAAGCGTTCACTAAAGGAAAAACTGAAAACCTTTTTCCTCGGATAGCAGGAGTCTAGTTTCTTTCTATTCCAAGTTCCTAGCCTCGTTCTAGTTCCAGTTACAATCTTTTTCTTTTCAATCTCTTAAATCAACATCAGGTTTGATGTATCAATGTGAAGGGCAGGTCATAACATGAATCTGATGCCAGATACCGGATTTGTCAATCAGATGCGGGTCATTTGAAAAATATGGAAAAAGAAGCTTCCTGTTGGACAATTCAAATCAGCATGGGTCATGCTAAAGTAATACATAAAACAGCTTCCTTATTAAGAATAAAAATGAAATAAAAATGCAGCACTTTTCCTTTTTGAAAAAGATCGCTTTTTGATTTCTGACGTCTATAACAACAGTACAGTGTGGCATCACGGTGGCTTAGTGGTTAGAACTGTCGCCTTGCACATCCAGGTTTAGCCTGTGGAGTTTGCACAAAAAGTTCTCCTCGTTCTTGATGGGTTTCTTCCCATAGTCCAAGGACATGCAGATTAAGGCTCACTGGCGTTCCTAAATTGCCTGTAGAGTGTATAATATTGCAATCACCGATTAACTGTTCTATGATCCCAGAGCTTATTATGTGTACAAGAGAAACTGATAAAATGTTAATATATGTCAAGTGCAGGCAATCGTGTCGCTTTTATTCACACTTTACTAAGCACATTGCAAAGCGACCAGATAACTTCAAGTTTAAATAAATACAGTTCCAAACCTTACATCTTATTTTTAATTATGAATTATATTTATATTTATATAAAAACAACATCTGATTTAATCATTTATTATTATTAGGTTTAGAGACTGGCATAGGGTTAAGAATCAGCAGAATTACTATATAAACTGAGTGGATTATACAAAAGGGTGTTGGCTGTTAACCGGGACTGATGTAACGTGTGAAAACCTCCAGTCATTGTGCTGTCAGTCTCCCTTTCATTTTCTTCAAATGTGATGATGTCATTGCCAATCTGCCAATCACTGTGTTAAATGAGATTCTCTTAAATGAGTAGGAGTGTGTGAGAGAGAGACGTGCAGAAAGCTAAAATACATCCAGAGATGTAACAAGACCACCCTTTAAGTAGTATGTGGAATGGAACATTAGAGAGAATTGACCCTAGAAACAATGGCGATATCAACAATAGAGAACTTCATAATTTATTGCATATGGTTTATTTATTTATTTATTTTTTTATGGTTTAAGTAGTCCTGACCCGGGCTTTGTCTTGAAAAAGACATCACACACACACAAATGCACATATAAATACAGTATACACTGACATATATGCTAGTACAGTATGTCATTTAATTTTGGAGGAATATGTCCCAAATAAATCCCTGTGCTTATCAAAATCTCCCTCTGTTTACATCCATATTGCCATAGAAACCTCCTCCATCTGCCTTTCCTCAAACAGGCTTGGTCGGCAGGAGTTGTCCCCATGGCGACGGCAGTGTGAAAAACAAAGGGCTGAAATCATACACGCAATTTTGTGATGCCATATTGTGACCCTTTGGTCTTTAACTCACCCTCCAGCCCACTACTCATCAAAACACAGCCGTGTTATGGACACAAGCGCCTGCCCCGGAGCAACAGTAGGAGGGAACGGGGAGCGATTTTTCCGCTGACCTGCTTCCGCCTCAGCTCTGGTGGCCTTTACATACACCCCTACACACACACCGTGTCTCCGTCCTGGTGGCTCAAGCTGGACTTTCAGACCGGTGGGATGTACTACGTAAATACATTCAGCTACAGGTCCAAGCATTCAGCTCCTCTACTCTACAGTTGACATCTGGTTCCGTTTAGCCACGGAGTCCTAATTTCTCACACGCCTTTCGATGAGCTAATGAGTGTCCTTTAATATTCCCACAAGGTCAGGAGAGAGTGGGAGCAGGAAAGGAAAGCAGATTAAATGCTGGCTAAAGGATGTTGAACACAACATCGACTCACTCATCAATCATGACCATTATGGTCAACCACTTCCTCGCTCAGACATGAAGGATCTGTGTAGCAGCAATTCGGCATGAAAACAAACAGAAAAGTTATAGCTGCAGCAGAAGTTCTGAATTAGAAAAAATCTTCAACACTGAATTTTTTTTTTTTTATAAAACTCAGCATGGAAAAGATAAAAATAAAGAAAAAGTTTTGAAATATGAATTTATTACATATCAAATCTATAATCATTAAGCTAATTTCTAGACTTGTTTACTAATTTAGTCTTTTTTTATTTGCAGACAATTTACATTAAACTAATAACTAATAATCCTTTATTGTTTATTTGAGAGAAGTTAATTTGCAGAATCTAAATATTTCATGAAAAAGTTTTACTGAAGTTTTTTGCTCCTTCATTGCAACAAAAATGATTAGTTAATGTTTGGAATAAATCCTGAGCTAGAACTTAGCCACCCATGCCTCACCCTTATAACTGCCTCGGAGAGCGAGAGAGCGAAAATTCTTTTCAAACCGTAGTTTTTTTTTCAAATGTAAGAAAATCTTTGTGTCTGTATGGGTGTGGGAGGGTGTGTGCGCGCATGCTTCTTTTTAATTGCAAGAAGGCATTACATATAGCATTTATCGGGTTTACAGTAAAAGCAAAAAATGGTGCTATTGTGAGTAGTACAGTACCAGGAGTACTGTATGTGTAGCTGCAAAAGGAAAACGTCACTTAACTGTGTCTCTAATTCATATCACACTTTAAATCATCATTTAACTCAAACTTTTACATACCATATAAAATGTAAATTTTTTTATGATCAGTAAAACCGGGACTTTTGATTGTTCTGAATGACAGAACACAGTTATGAGAGCACTGCCGCTTTGCACCGCCAGGGTCCGGGTTCGATCCCCGGCCAGGCTCGATTCCCGTCTCTGTGTGCATGGAGTTTGCATGTTCTCCCCGTGCTTGGTGGGTTTATTCCGGGTACTCCGCTTTCCTCCCACAGTCCAATGTAGATTAGGCCAATTGGCGTTTCCAAATTGCCCGTAGTGTGTGAATGAGTGAGTGTATGTGTGTGTCTCTGTACCCTGCGATGGATGCTGGATTGGCACCCTGACCTGCCATGTGCCCCAAGTCTCCTGGGATAGGCTCCAGGCCCCCGTGACCCTGAATACAGGATTAAGCGGTATAGATGATGAGTGAGTGAGTTATGAGAGTAGAAATTCCCTTATTTATCTATATAATCCCCTTCTACACTAATGCACGTACTGTATCCCAGCATTTCAGTAGTGCTTGGACACCATCAAGGCAAACTTCCTGGTTCATTTCTGAAACACTGGCCTCTCAGGAACTCCTTTAAATGACCCACATATTTTGAAATGGCTCAGGACTGTATGGGGAATGTGGCAATAATTCTCAGCTGAGCTCCTGCAATGTGTAAGTTTTATTTGTGATTGCCTCTTCCACAAGTTGGGAACAAGTTATTCATCTATTTTCAAGGATCATATGTTCCACTCGCTAACTGTTCACAGGAACGGGCGCAGTGGGCTCCGAGTCACCTCGGCCCGAGAGGGTCCTTCACGGCCTTCCTTAAAATGTTTGGACCATTCACATGTTTTACTCTCATCACCATACTGTACTGTGCTTGAGGTCTTTTGTAAATGTTATTTTTGAGTCATGTGTAAAAATTTTACTTATAACATATTCTATCACTCATTGTGATACATCACTATACTGATCAAAGTGCTGCATTCGCTTACATTTTTACCCAGTTTGATCTTTGTACATATGAAGATAGTTTAAGCAGTATTTAAAAAAAAAAGTAATAAAATATTTTTCTGGCTTCTAGCTAGTTTTCATCCAAGCTGACATCAAGTTTATTTAAATTTGTAGGCTGAAAAAAAGAAAAAAACAATGAGGAAGTAGTTCTTGTGGTACAGTATACCCTGTCATAAGTCATGTTTGCAATGGAAGCTTACAGAGTCTTGGTCCTATTACTGAATAAAGTATGTAAAACTGGAAAAGCCACTCTATTCATTCTGCTTAAATATGTTACATTACCACTCGACTCTTATTTATGTGGTATTGCTGAAGGGTGTACATCAAACTGACTCACAACAATGAAAGACAGATGAAAGAAAAGGAGATGATATAATAATAATAATAATAATAATAATAATATAGTCGGCAATACAATGCATCACACACCCTGCTTTTTATTTCACGGAAGTTCAAAAGTGCTCTGACATTTTTAACTGACTTTTGAAGAATACACCACTCCAAATCCTCGTTAATCACAATATGCCACTGAGTGAGTGTTCAATCACTCTTTGACATGTTTTTCAAATGCCAAGCACAAGGGCAAAGACGACATTTTACTTCTGCTTCCTTCAAAGCATCTCTCTGGGCCGAGTTTGATAGTATAACAAAGCGTTGCCATGGCAACATAAACACACTTTCTAAACATGTCAGTCATGAAGAGGTCATTCCAGATCACAGCATCAGAACAGCCGTGCATGTCTACAGTTCACAATGAAATGCAGTACAACCAGGAAATGGAATGTAGGTCCAAAGCCCATGTCTATATACTTTTGAAATGTTGATTTATGAAGGAAAATAACACAACACAGGGTGTAAACCTGTGTAGCACAGTGTGGGAGAAATGGTATCACCTTTAACACAAAGATTGGTAGTTAATTTCCCACTCTTTACAACTGATATGGTGTGGTGTACATGTAACAGACAATAATATAAAAAAGAAAAAAAAAACCTGTACTGAAAAAAAGAATCAAAAATCGTATCTAAGGAATTAAACACTTGGAAGAGTTGATATTTCAGGGAAGAGCATTGAAATGACCACTTTAATTACCTGAAGTATTTTATTCCTCTTAAAACACAATTTTTTTCAAATAAAGCATTTAGTTAATAAAAAAGAAAAATGACACCATACATAGAACAAAATTTTAAAAGATGCACGGTGGCTTAGTGATCGTCTAGCACCTCCAGGGTCCGGGTCCGATTCCCAGCCAGGTTCGATTCCCGTCTCTGTGTGCATTGCGTTTGCATGTTCTCCATGGGCTCTGTGGGTTCAAAGAATCCAAAGAGATGCAGATTACGCTAACTGGCGTTCCCAAATTGCCCTATAGTGTGCGAGTGTGTGTTAGTGATGGGTCGTTTGTGAACGATTCGTTCTTTTTGAACCAGTCTTTAACGTGACTCAGAAGAACGAGTTGTCTCAGAGAGTGACTGGTTAATTTTCTACTGGGCACGCATGCGCAAAGCATCGCAAAACCTCTGTAGGTTATGAACAGGAAACAGAATTGAGTAGCAATCTTTGAGTCTTCTAGTCTGAATCATTTGTTTTTTTTGGCACGTGACTCCCATAGACGCTATGCAGTGCAATAGATTCAAAAGAATGAACGACTTGGACTAGAAGATATGAGAGGTGAGCTGCTCATTCTATTTATCATAATATGTCCTTAGTTGCATTGTAATATTTTAATTCATGGAACTATAGCCAAAATTTGTGTATGTTTAAGTGTTGGGGGTCTGTTTATTGAGAATATAAAATTTTATTTCTGATCAAAAGAACAAAATGAACAAAATTATTTAAAAAAGATTCAAAGAACCGATTCACTAAAATGATCCAAACTTCCCATCACTAGTGTATGTATGTGTGTGACCGGCGATGGAATAGGGGATGGAATAGTCTCCTGGGATAAGCTCCAGGTCCCCTGCGACCCTGAATACAGGATTAAGCAGTATATAAATTGTGAGTGAGTGAGTGATGTTTTCAGACAACCACCATAGCAGGAGCAAAAACCTTGGAAAACATACCAATAGGGCCCTTCAATTATTGTTAGAAAGGCAAATAAAGAAAAGAAAACCATTTCGAATAACCCCTCTTTATTACCCATGTATTATTAACTTAAATTGTGGACCATCATTGATACAAGTCCCTGGGGCAATATGGTGGCTCATTTGGTTGGGTTGCTGATTGGAGGGTCGATGATTCACCACTTTTGTGTCCCTGGTCAACAAACTTAAACCTACAGGAAGGGCACGTCTTGTGGATCAACACACCGCAAGTGTGTGTGTGCTTGTACCCTAATGTCCCCGAGATAGGCTCCAGGACCTTACACAGCCTGCGCAGATTTTGTATGATTGCAGAACAAACCAACTACATGGAGCTGTAAAAAACAGGGAGAACACGGAGAACTTTGGCTGGAGTTATGAGCAGCCTCTGTTTTCCCTTAAGAGATCTAGTTCCCACACTAATAAATAGGAGCTTTTAAAGAGCCGGGTGTGGACGCTTTGCCACCAGTAGAGAAAAAGATAGATGGGAAATTTATATGAAGTTGGCTATGAAGTAGGTGGAGCAATCAGGCATGGGAAAATGTCATATTAGTTCTAAATGGTCATGCTATTGTCCTGTCCTATTTAAACTTACAGTAGATACATTTAAAGGATAAAGACTTTAGGATGTGTCTAACCTGACAGACGAAACTATTAATGAGGTTATAGGGCTTTATCCAGCTTTCAAAGGGTATTAAAACTAAAATCAGTTTAGTGATGTTTTGTGGAAACGGAATAAAACTGAATTTGTCAGTGAAAAATTCTGGCCTCTGAGTCGTTTTTTCGTCGTTTCCTTCAAACAAGTCATGTACAGATTTATTATTATTATTATTATTATTATTATTATTATTATAATACAGAGATGAATTGTTCAAATAATAAGAAATTTAAACATGAGTATTAGAATCTTCTTTTCCACACAATACTTCTTCTTGGGGGAAAAATACTGCTGTTAGTTACAGTTCAAGTTATTTTGAAAATAGTTCAGCTACTGATATATATATTTAAGCTAGTAGGATAGCTTCTGCCAAACTGACTAGATGAAGTGTGAGAGTTTTCCTTTAATGACACCATTTTAAAAACTTAATCCAGGCAGCGTTAGCACAGATGAGGCCAACGTTGCCATCAACTTTTATGTCATACTGTGAGCGTGCCACAAATGGTCCTCTCTGACTGTTACAGCAGGCAGCATCGGCTACGGCGAAAACTCATAGCTACTGAACCCCAGATCAGACAGCAAAAATCATATAACAATCCAAAGTAGGGGTACGGAAACATTGGAGCAGCGTGAGAAGTGGCAGTGAGTTGACCGCACACGACTATCTCAGGTAATTGTAGCACGCAGCCACCAGGATCTTCACTTGGGTGAAGCCACGTATAACATTGGAGCAGTGTAAGAAGCAGCAACAATTTGACCACAAACCTGCTGCCACATTTACAGGGACTGGTAGCACACAGGATGCTTAGTAAAACTAAGTAGCTAATCTGTATATATATAAAATAAAACAGAAATTCTGCTTTGCCTGCCGCTGCCAGCTAGTGTTTGGGTGGCCGGTGTAGCAGGGGCTGGTGACATGGTTACATCAGAAAGGGCATCTGGCATAAAACTTGTGCCAAGTTCATGTGCAGATGGAATGTTTCGCTGTGGAGACTCCTCGATGGGAGCACGGACATAAGGACTAACTTAAAATAAAAACCAGTAATTCTGTGCGGCCTGCCGCTGGTGGCCAGGTATAGTATTGGATGGTGTAGGAGGAGTCATCAAAACAACAGTAGACAGCATCATCATCAGCCTTTATGTCATGAGGTAATAATGTATCTTGGACCAGCATGAGGAGGGGCAGCGAGATTTCCCATATATACAGTATATATCAAATAAAGATATATTATTACCTCACAGTATGACAACAAAAAAGTTGATGATTATGATGCCACTCTCTCATTGGTCGACAGGGTTTTCGTCTTGACGCACTTCCAATTGAGACAAGCATCAAGTTTGTCTGTTGGTATCCTTCGTGGAATAACAGGTACAGTAGAGTTTGAGGAAAGTCTTCTGCGAGCAGACAACAGATTCTCCCGTTATTCTTTCAGCATCTCTGAGTTCACGTATCGTTTGGTGAGTCCCATTTTCGACATTACATTGGCTTGGTACCTCTGAGCCTATCTCCACCTGAAGTCCTTCTGCTCAAAAAGTCTTTAACCCAATTAAACAGGTTTCCTTCCATTTCCATCATGTCCATTTAAATTCCCATTTTCCTTTTTTTTTCCACCTACTGGTGATCTGATAATCAAAGATATATTATTACCTCACAGTATGACATAAAAAGTGATGATGACATAAACGACACACTTGTGATGGAACAAACCTGAAACCTGATGGAACCTTTGATGTGCAAACACCGGGCAAGCAGAATTTCTGCTTTATATACAGTATAAATATGTATATGCAAACACTTCTAGACATTTTCCCAGGACTGGTGTTTAGCTTTCACTAGGAGTCCCATAGCATTATGTCTAGACCACTGGACTGACTATCCATCCATCCATCCATCCATTTAGTCCAGTGGTGTAGACATACTGCAATGGGACTCCTGACATGCACGGCCCATTAGTAAAAGTTTGCATAATATACATGTCCCATTTCCAGCACCCAGAATTGTCCTTAACATCTGAAAAAACATCATGCGTGCTTTTCTTGTTTGGGTTGAAAGGTTTGAGGAGCCTGTGCTGCTAGGCAATAGAAAAGTTACATTCCATAGCGTTTCTAAGAAATATGTAAAAGTCATTTATAAGGATGTCTGCATATATAGTTTGTTTTTCTTCTTCACATGCACTGTTCAATTTCTCTCTCTCTCTCTCTCTCTCTCTCTCTCTCTCTCTCTCTCTCACACACACACACACACACAGTACAGTTTTGCAGTGGCATGTGGTTCTGGTGTCCGTATCACTTTGTCCGCAGCACAGTAACAGAATATGGTTAGGGGAGTGGATTGCGACCGATCACATCATTAAGTCCCAACTTTCAATGGCAACATAACAAACAAAGCTGTATCACATAGCGCTGTTAGTTTCTGACTGCTTACAGCTGACTACTTACAGCCATGTAGACCAGGCCACTTTGCTTTTAGGATTTATGTGACATCTTTTTATGTCATAGTTTGACTGTTTGGGGAAATTGCTAAATTTCAAATAGAAATTGTGTTGTAAACCATCCCCTTACGGAGCATAATCTTTGTAGGACGATATCCTAAGAAAGAGATTAATGCAAGAGAAGATGTATCACAATGAGTGTTTGTACTTCTAAACACACCCATTAGTGTTGTGGTACAGCTTCAACTGTATCCATGCAAATATTTATGATGGGAAGACTGGAGATCAGATACGTGGCGTATCAGGTTGTTTAACATTCCAACCGAGATCAATTCCGATACGGGAAAATTACATCTCCTTTTACAAAGCTACACATCAAGTATCTGCGTTCACCATGAACTTTTTTCAAACATGGAACACTGTCGTTTTAAAGGAGAAAAAAAAAGTCACCAGGAATCAGGCTCTCAAATTCAGAACAGCTCACACGGCCTAGTTTGAATGAAACGTTACCATGGTTACAGTTCAATTTAAGATTTATTTTGTGATTTATACCTATTGACTTGACTTTATGTTAAATCAAACCACAAATCAGACTTAATACCTCGTTCAGATTTGGACACGTCCTTAAAAGAGGTTTGTGATTTTTATAAATCTGAGCCATGGCAGGAAACAGAGCGCTGTGTGTTTGTGTCTCTCCCATGAACTTTCACCAAAACCTTCGCGCGCTCCGACATGGCTTGAAGCGATAATGTACATTTTATATAAATCATTAAACGATCAATACAGTAAAAGCTGTCCATGAAATACTGATGGTTTGCATTACTATTAGTTCTTTCTACGCAGGAAGGGAAAATAAAGTCATTTCTAGGGGAAAAACAAGAAGGGAAAATGAGAAGCAGAAGAAAAATCTGTGAAGTGCTGTGAAATCCAGGGTTTGTTTAATACTTTGCAGCCCATTAACTAGTAGGAACAAGTCCAGCCCGGTTTCCCTGTGCCTCCTTAATTTGAACCCCGCGATAATTAAAAATATATTTCTCAATGACATCAGACAGTGCTAGATCATATTTGGCACACTCGAGGCTATTACAAAGTCTGGTACCCGTCTGTTTATTCATCCCGTCCAGACAAAATGGAGGTGGTAGGGTGGGCAATGCTGGAAATTGTAATGCCATTGCAGCAGACAGCATGCACAAAACTTGAGAGAGAGAAAGAGAGAGGGGGGGGGGGGGGGGGGGTAGAGGAAGGATAGAATTTTAGGGATAATGCAGAACTTTAACCCTTTAACTTTTAGACTCATTATTTCTGAACGATTTTTCATCACTTGTTGTATTAAGAAAATGCAGGAGAAATTGCATGCATATTCATAATCTCTCGCATATGTAGCTTTTAAATGTGCATGGGTCTAAGTGCATGCGTGTGTACTGTATGTGCGTGTGGAGTAGCCATGCAGGAAGGAGCAGGATGCCACAGGTAGAACTTTCCCTTTAACTTTAACTGTCATCTACTCTAAAAACTCTAGAACGCTAAGAACACACACATGCACACACACACACACCTGAATGCAGAATATGCTGTATATACACATATATATATATATACACACACACACACACTCCAGAAGCAGATGCCAAACCTCACACCCATTCTTCCAGACAGCATGCTATTATGTTTAAATCTGTTCATCAGCAATTACACAGTCATAAACACACACAAACACACTACTGCCCCACCCTGTGACATTGTTTCTCTCCCTCTCTGTCTCTCTCTCTCTCTCTCGCTCACACTCACTCGCTCACTCTCTTTTATTGCCCTCCCTCGATGTTAAACAGGATGTCGCTATGGATACAGGGATAAACAGATGATAACAAGCCCCCAGCCCTTTATAGCTCAATTGAAAAGAGTAAAAAGGAAGACGAGAGAGAGAGAGAGTGTGTGTGTGTGTGTGTGTGTGTGTGTGTGTGTGTGTGTGTGTGTGTGAGTGTGTGTGAGAGAGAGAGAGAGAGAGAGAGAGAGAGAGAGAGTGAGCGAGCAGGTGGTGCTGTAGACTGTAGCTCTGTATATAGAGAGCTTTTTAATGTGCATGAGTGTAAGTTCATGTGTGTGTATGTGCGTGTGGAGTAGCCGTGCAGGAAGGAGCAGGGTGCCATAGGTAAGAACTTTATAACTGCCATTACTCTAAAAACACATTTGGATACACACATGCACATGCCAGAATGCAGGAGGCTGCAGAACAATTTCAGATGGATTATTTGCTTTATTATTTTTTGCATGCACATGCACAGCCCGCAAGTACATCCGGTATTTATTTATTTATTTATTTATACATTATTAGACTGGACTGTTATATTAGTTCATTTCTTATAAGCTGTAATAGAGCAGTACAGAACCAGTTCACTATGGATCGTTTTATTCTGTCTAGTCGAATTTTTCTACAATGCAAATATAATTATACTGAGAGTCAGATTTTTTGATGAATTCAAAATTCAAGGTAAGTAAAAAAAAAAAAAAAAAAAAACAGTAAGAAACTGTCAATTCTACTGTATATTACAATAAAACTATGTTAAACCTCTTTGCCCTTTAAATACATCAACGAACATTATGACATAGTACCCGAAAACTGCCATATTTATGACCATATCATGAATGAACTGACAAATGAAGTGCACTGAAGTGAATCAGTCTGTGATTAAGTGCAGCCATACCTTTGCTACGCACTGGCATAGTTCCCTCTCATTTAGTCATGTAAACATAGGGTTCAGATATGTATCTAGGTAAATATGATATGTACTATCTGACACTTTAGACCTTTAAACAGTCCAATAAATCCCGTCATGTTTCCAAATTCAGAACTGTTCAACATATATGATTCAGTTTGCACAAAGGGGCGAGGTCGGGCATGTCTCGTATTTGTATAAAACTGCAGATGAAGTCTGGATTGACAGTCTGCAAGCATAAAACTGGATATTCTCGGTGTGAAATGGCATGGAAGTAAAAGTAAATGCCCCAAACACACACACACACACACACACACACACACACACACACACACACACACACACACACACACACACACACACACACACACACACACACAGTACATGCACAAATATTATACATATGTAATTTTATGCTTGTATAATGCTCTACGAGGCACTTAGCGGTTTGCACGGTTGCTTCACACCTCCAGGGTTCGCGGTTTGAACCTTGCAGCACTTTGCATGTTCTCCCAGTGCTTTGTGGGTTTCCTCAGGGGACTCCGGTTTCCCCCTTACAGTATACACAAATACATGCGGTGTATGCTGATTTAGTGTTTCTAAATTCCCCAGAGTGTATGACTCTGTGTGTGTGTGTGTGTGTGTGTGTGTGTGTGTTGATGTGTATGTGTCCTGATGTGTGTTGATGTGTATGGATGTGTATGTGTCCTGATGTGTGTGTGTGTGTTGGTGTGTATGTGTCCTGATGTGTGTGTTGGTGTGTGTGTGTGTTGGTGTGTGTGTGTGTGTGTGGGTGTGTGTGTCCTGCAATGGGTTGACAGCCCACTCAGAGTGTATGTTTAAGTGCCCCTGAGGACTTTGGATGGTCCCCACAAAAAAAAAAAAAAAATCTTTTCAAAACAACATCAATAAATTTGCAGTTTTTTACTTAAAAGATCTAAAAGAGCTTTAGAACGTTAGACTTAGGTTTAAGGGTAGGAGCTGCATTACTAATTACATCAATGGAAGAAGGAAAAGTGCTCTCAAGGACAGTACAGTGTGCGTGCGTGTGTGTGTGTGTGTGTGTGTGTGTGTGTGTGTGTGTGTGTGTGTGTGTGTGTGTGTGTGTGTGTGTGTGCGCGTCTGTGGATAGGTGTTTCCCAGGTTTATATAAAGGTTTCCATGGATACTTCCTGAGAATGCACAAGCAGAAAGTCAGGCTGTGGGAAATCTCTGAGACTCTGTGTGTGTGTGTGTGTGTGTGTGTGTACAAAGCAAACCTGCTATCCTACTCTTGATAAATAAGTGTTCAAACAGAATACACACCCATTAAACCAGATCAGCTCCGAATCTAATGTCCAGCCTTACAGTTTGAGCCTCTGCATCAATGCCTATGTACGTGTCTGCATGCAGGTGGTTGTGGAGGCTGTGTGCTGAAGTCAGGCCAAGCCCACCCAGCACATTGTTTCTCCATCAGGTCTGTGTAGAGCCGAGCGCTGCCAAACTTCTGACACCGCTCTGAAAGATTCCACAGTAACACACTTAAGCTCAGGGCTCATGGAATTATTCGAAGAGACCTTACACACTCATAATGCTCGCCACAGTTAGGATTTCCTTCTCTTTTGGGCTGAAATATAGAGCTCCAGTTACATTTCGATTCAGTTGATATTAAGATCCTGAGCTTTTAATTCAAATGAATGGCTAGTTAAAGAATATTATTTTAGTTTATTTTCAGTAGTTGAAGCATGCACTAGTCTATAAATGGCTAAATGAGAGGATCCTAATGTAATATAAGCTAAATTCCTATAAAAAGAAAAATAGGCTCAGAGAAAATGATGAGTAATATGATTGGTCGCTTTTATGGAATCATCAAATGTTTTTGTAAATCAATACAATACATACTGATAAGATTCTGCAGAATGTCTATAGAAGGCTTGAACCATGAAGATCCTGGGGAACTTGGGGAAGTCTAGGATTTAAACAACGCACAGTACACTGCTCTAGTGTTCCTTATCTCAACGCTATTCTTTGCTTATTCTCCATTGTTCTTCATTTGATATAATCTAAAGATTTTCTTAAGTTGTCTATGGAATGCTACATGTTCTGCTAACCATGAACACTGTTGCATAAAGATAAGTCAACCTTATTTCTGGTTGTCTTGGGAATTGATCTTGTCACAAACAGTGAGGTTTAACATCTGGGCTGCTTTGTAATCATTGAATACTGAATTATAATGATTGTTAGTTGAGGTTTAAATGTAAACATCATATGTTTACATAATTTTTTAAAGATCTAATTGTGTTTTTCAGCATAGGCAGGATGGCGGAGAGCACAGATTTGGACCAGCTGGAAAGTGCCTTTAAGAAGTTTGCTATCCATGGAGACACCAAAGCAACTGGGAAGGAGATGAATGGCAAAAACTGGGCCAAACTTTGTAAGGATTGCAAAGTTATTGATGGCAAAAACGTCACGTCGACTGATGTAGACATCGTCTTCACCAAAGTCAAGTGAGTTGATACAGAAAACTATGGAAACGTTATACTGTTATACAGTTACTTTGGATATATACTTTACAGTATACAGTATATGCATCTTCTGCCATCAGGTTTGTATGTCCTATATAGAATATGCATTGTAAAAGGTGATTCATAAAATATAAAAATATCTTATATAAGATAAGATTGAAAACCTTGAAGGTTCTTCTATTTGTTCCTTGTTGAAAACCTTTAAACATTCTACAGTATGTAGACTCCCACAAAAGAGGATTTAGGAGGCTAAAACCAATTAGCCATCCAAGAAATCTATGATGAACATACAACAACCAATGGAACTTGAATACCAATATTAGATTTTGTTCAAGACCAATGAAAATGGAAAAGTTTTAAACATGACCATTTTATAATGTGCCTGGGACTGTAGGGCAAAGACATCTCGGGTGATCACATATGAGGAGTTTCAGACAGCTCTGGAAGAACTGGCTGTGAAGAGGTTCAAAGGTCAAAGCAAGGAGGAAGCGTTGCAGTCCATCCACAAGCTGATTGAAGGCAAAGAACCGACCAATGTTGGCATAACGGTGAGAAAAGTAATCTGATGCTTGCATGGATAAAAATTAGTGTATAAAAGTAAAAATTTTAAAATGTACATTTATAAAATAAATAAATAGATAAATACATAAATAAAGAAATAAATAATAATGTGTTCCCAGTGTTTTTTTTCTTTCTGTGTGCTTAGTGATGATTGAGTGAGAAGCTCATGTGACCTCTATTTACATTTAGCTTAGAGAGCAAGAGTTCATGAAAGGTTCTTTCAATGATAAAACCTTTCAGCCAACATATGACATCATACACACCCAAAACTGGCAGGCTCCAGAATTAAACTGCTTTTCAAACCTCTGTGTGTGTTTTTGGACATCCAACATTATGTAAAATGATCTACAGCGATTTGTCATGCACTCTAGGATTACCGTGTGTCATACTTGTTTTTCAGAAAGTGGCTAAGAGTGGAGCAGTGGACAGACTAACAGACACTTCCAAGTACACGGGCTCTCACAAGGAGCGCTTTGACGAGAGCGGCAAAGGAAAAGGAAAGAGCGGGCGCGAGGAGATCGTAGAGAACACTGGCTATGTTGGGTCATACAAGCATGCAGGGACTTATGATGAGAAGACCAAAACCAAGTGAAGGTCGATAGGCTCGTGGAACATGTGCGGAATCAGGAAGAGCTCCATTTCCAGCTCCATCAGCGCTTACATCTGGACCAAAGGCAGACCTGAACTTTGTCATGTTGGAAGCGATCAGTCAATGTCAGGAAATTATGTAAACATGTCTGGGGTCTCCGGATGCAGTTATTTAGATGCATTGATGTTACTGTTTTGTTATTTTAAGATGTTTCTGCATAATATGTTCTCAAATTTGTACATCTGGCCAATTTATACATTCATACCGAAACAAAACATGATTATTTTTCCTCTCTTTTTGCATTTTATTATCACATTTTTTAGGTTTCTGCTCTGTTAATGATGGTGACCTGCTTGGTCACAAAGCACTGGATGATGAATTCTTCGCTTATTAATAATAACAGTTAAGTTCTGGGCTTTTATTTATTTTTATGAATTTGAACTCAAGAAGTAAAGAAAAACAAGCCATTTTATTGTAAACTTGTAGAAGAAATAAAAATGACATAAAAACCATTTGAGTAGTGGTGTAGCCAAGAATAAATTTCAGGGGAATGAGGAAATATGTTAAATAAAATTATTGCATGCAATTTCATTGATAACTATAGAGTAACATGTTCATGCGGTTTGTGTGAATTGGAGGCATGAGTATTAAGAATTTGCCAGTTTATTATTTTAAGGCATGAGCTACCAGTTTGGATATATAAATACATGTAGGACATAAAAAGCCATTATGACAAATACAAGACATGAGAGCTATACTGAAAGTAATGCAAAACCGGGCATTATTTTTTATGAACTGAAATAGGTCATACAAAGGGGAAATCCCACCAAGCACAGGGAGAACATGCAAACTCCATACACACAGACCCGAGGCAGGAATCGAACCCACACCTTGGAGGTATAAGGCAACAGTGCTAACCACTAAGCCACCATTCTGCCTCAATGCTGGTTTCCTCTTCTTTAAACTTCTTAATCTCTGCACATTGTAGTGTTTCATCTCTGTAAACATTCTGTAGTGCAGTGGATGACCATCAACTTGAGTAGTACCTTTATACAGGTAGTCCCTGATTTCCGAATATTCGAGTTACGAATTTCTGCAGATATGAATGGACCGCGGTTCTACTTCTGGTCCAATCACGGAAGTAGGTCACGTGTATTGTTAAAACATAGACACTGCAGTGCACCAGAATATACAATATTATGTGTGCGCATGTGGGGGGTGCAGGAGAAATGAGTCAGCCTCACTGTTTTCAATGAATCAGTCTGGATGCACAATGCTAGAAAATGTCTGTCCTGTAAAGCTGCCCTGATGGTGAATAATTCTAATTATGGAATAATAATTATGCAGTTCACAGTCCAATACAATGGAAAACAGCTCAGACAAAATGGTGTCCGGGACTCCTATCGCAATTTAAATGCGCAAAGACAAAGACGACTGTTACATTTCACATGTGAAATCAAGTACTCCTTAGGAACGATTACGGTTGTTGGTCACATGATGGCAATATGGGGAAAGGGGACAGATTTAGTCAAGTGGATTGGTATGCTTTACATTGTATATTCATGTAAAGGTGTACAAGACACACTTTGTCGGACTTAAGAACGAATCAGACTTACAAACGTGGTCCTGGAACAGAACTTGTTCGTAACTCGAGGACCACCTGTATAGAGAAGTGATTATTCTATACATATAACATGTACAATTTAAACTACCTTTGTGAGTTAATAACAAAAAAGTTATACCAACTTTTGCATTGCCTTTTGCATTTTTTGCAAACAGCCCTCATACTGTAGTAATTTAACTTAAAGAAGTAGCTATAGTACATAGAGTATCTAATATAGTACAAGATACTGGGGTGGTTTAATATGGAGGTAACATTGTTGACATTTGATGACGATCATACTGCATTATTTGCATATATGTAATTAGCTGCACTGCATAAGCTGTACATGTGTTACGTTAAACATTTGTCAGATTTTGTCAAAATAATTCTGGGGGTTCAAACTCAAAACTTTAAACATGCCATTGCTGAGGGACCTTATTTTTACTTTACAATCTTTAACAAATAAATAGTTTAAATATAAAACCCTTAGAGATTGTTTGATTCCATTCTTTTTAAGAAGCTTAGAACCCTTACAGTACATACCTGCAGAAAGTATTGTACAAGACTATAGTAAAACGATCAACCATTACTCATTTTTCAGTGGGGTTTGGGAGGTGCTGCAAATGTAAAATCCTGTTCAGACGGTTTGTTTGACCACAGCGACATAGTTCATAACTCAAACCCAAATAATGGAGAGGACCTTCATGGTCAGCACATTTTGGCTGACTATTGAGGTCTGAATTTTGATGAAAAACAGAGCAAAGGCACTAGTGAGGATGACCTTCTGTTCACCACTATTACTCACTATATATTTACCGGCTATGTGTACATGTGTACAATTAAAGTAGCAGTGTGTTTAATTATGATCACGTCTTCTTTTTAGTCTTTAAGAATAAAATATGCAGGCCTGCCTTCTTCATTGCACTTTAATTGATGCATATAATGTACAGTATAAACATGATGTACATTTTCATGATAAGAAAACAATCTGCAAATATATGCTGTTCTGACTTAAATAACTCTGTGAACATATTTTTGGACGAACGGTGAAATTATGTGGCTTCATTATATAATAACGAACAACTTTCTCAGATATCCAAAGGATAACTTTTAGAATTTCTTTCAAGATTGGTCTTGTTGTTTTTTCAGTTAACAATGAAATACATGAAGTTCTATGAAATGTGTTGAGAGTTTTAATATTTTTCTATTTCTTATATGGTACATTATACAACAGCCAGTCCCAGCTAAGCAGTTTAATAGGAGAAGAGTTCCATTCCATGGGTACCGTAATATGATATAATAGCACTGGGCTGTTTAACTATTGTACAGCCATGTTCAAAAGTGAGTACGCCTCTTTTATTATATTTTTAATGTGTAAAGACATCATCAAAATCATAGGATTGTAGAGGGTTTCTGTATTAGTCAAATGCAACCTTAGACAACCAACAACATATAACTTTTTTTTAGTGTACCTTTATTTATTTTCCAAAAATGAAGCCAAAAAGGAAATAAACAAAACAAAGCAAAAAAAAAAAAAAAAGAGCAATACTATGACTCAAAAGCTTGTAGGTCCACCTTTAGCAGCAATAACTCGAAGTAATCGTTTCCTGTATGACTTTATCAGTTTCTCACATCATTGTGGAGAAATTTTCTTTTTTATAAGATTGCTTCATTGCATGACCCAATTTCACTGCATGGCCTCACATTTGCCTCTAGAATACTCTGGCGTACAGAGCAGCTCATGGTCAACTTTACTTTTTACTTTTACTTTAACTTAATGACTGCAAGATGCCCAGGTCCTGTGGGTGTGAAACAATCCCAAAATCATTACCCCTCTACCACCGTGCTTGACAGTGGGTATGTTTCAGTGGAAATGCTGTTTGGTTTTTCGCAATTAAAGCCAAACGACTTCGCTTTGGTCTCATCTGTCCACATGGCATTGTTCCAGAAGTCTTGTGGTTTGTTCAGGTGCAGTTTTGCAGACCTCAGTCATGCCTCCAAGTTCTTTTTATACCCAAGAAACCTTCTCCTGTCAACCCTTCCAAACAAACCATACTTGTTCAGTCTTCTACTAATTGTGCTGTCATGGACTAACATTTTTCATGCTCAGTGAGGCCTGTAGGGTCTGAGATCTAACTCTTGTTTTTTTGTTTGTTTGTTTTTTTGTTTTTTTCTGAGCATTGCACTGTCTGACCTTGGGGTGACCATGCTGGGATGTCCACTCCTGGGACAACTGGCAACTGTTCTGAAAGCTTAATAATCTTTCTCACTGTACGTTAAATTGTTTGGAAATGGTTTTATAACTCTTTCCAGATCGATGTGCAGCAACAGTTACTTCTCTAATACCATTGTACATACCAATGTATTTTCCTCTTGGCAAAGTGTTAAACACACCTGGATGCTCCAGACCAGCAAACTGCCAAAATGTCTGCTTGTATAGAGGTCTGCACACCTGCTGATGATCAATTAATCAAGTGTTGATGATCAGCAGCACCTGGCTGCAACTTACCCGTCTTAAATCCTGTAGAAGCAGTACGAGAGTACTTCTTATTGCATGCATGCATGTCTTTTTTCATTATTATTATTATTATTATTTAATTTTTGATAAATAAATAATGGCACAGTGAAAAAAAAATGTTGGTGTTTGTCAGAGGTTGTATTTACCTAATACTCAATGACCCACTACAATCAGATGATTTTAATTGTTTTGATAAAAACATACAAACAAACAAAAAAAAAACAATAAATAAAGAATTAAAAACAGGGGTACAGTACATGACTGTACTGTATATGCATCACTGTGATTCACAGGCTTTCTAATCAAAGGCGCCATGCCAATTCGACTTGAAGAGGCATGTGCCCCATAAATGTTTTTCAGATGACTATAGAAATTGTTAAATTCTATTCTGTCAATAGGTGATTTAATATGCCTTACTCATACAGTTATAAAGCCAAAGGTGTTTTTCTGTATGTTTATATTCTCATTTGAAGCGTGAATGGTGCACACAGTCACCTCTCTCTGTTTCGGGTATTTGATTCATTCCAACTGGAAAGTGCTGAGTAGTATCGGAGGCAGATTGCTCACCAGCTCGGCTATAGGAGTCAAGTCGATACACAGCTGCGGTTGTATTAACCGCAGTGTGAGGTACTGTATAAGTAGTCAATCCTAGCTCATGATATGACAAAAATATGACTTTAATAAATGTGCAAATTACTAATAGCTTCAGAGTGTCCAAGTTTAAAAGTTATTTATTTGTCAAATTTGTCAAAATTTTAGAAGACAATGCCCTGGAATTGTTCCTATGAACACGCAATATTTAATAAAACAGCACTCCATCTCGTGATATTTCTTAATAATTTTATACTCCAACTATGTAAAAAAGTTGACATGAGCATGATGAATATATTGTTATATTACTAAGGAGGGGTTATACAAAATGCATAACTTATGATCATATAGCAATAATCTACACAATAATAGTAACTCGAAATATGGATCACAAGTAAAATTAATTAATTAATTAATTAATTAATTTTAAAAAGCAGGTTTAAACATCTGCATAGGACAATTACAATTTTTTTTTGTGCTTATTGTGTACCATTCCTGGTAGCTCATACAGTTTCTTCTCCATGGTGAACCCTTGCTTTAATAACCATTTGTGGTTTGTGTGTGGCTGGAAAAAAAAAAAAAAAACTCTCATGTCTCGTCTCATCCACAAGACAGCCAGGCCCAAGCCACTTATTTATGTGGACAGCGGACAGAGCAATGTGAAGTGTCCCCCACCCCTCCACTGCTATTCGAGAGGAACAGGATGCCGATGTGGGTCCTTCCGTCGCCATGGCAGCAGAAACGTACACAAAATAACAGCTCGGCACCTGGCTCCGGCACTTCTCGCCTGCCTCGTGTGTTTGTAACTAAACACCCTTGTTCATGGCAACGTTTGTTTGGGACATCTCCTTGGAAGTCTCTAATCAAAACCATATCTCATGCAGGATCTGTTCACATGTGGCCCCTTTTTCGCCTGGAGCCACGGCTTGATGAATTCCTTCAACCCTTCCTTCTGCGAGCTCTGCCTCTCCATCCTCAGTTTATAATAAATTGGCTGATGAATTGCTTGTCAAACTTAGTGTGGAGTCTAGAATTAAGGTGTGGAAGTGCTGTATATTATAACAGGAAGACTGGGGTCATTGTGCTTTATTTATTAAATAATAATGTACAGACAAGTGAGGCAATCGTTTATAAATGGCACACAGGATATGCTGCTTGTTAAATCTGAATTCAATTCTTGTTTTGAAAAGAAAGAATATTAGTTTGATTTACATTCTGATTGAATTTTCAGACAGAAATAAAACTAGAACAATAGCTATGGCTTTGCACATTCATGACACATACAGTATTACTGTACATAGGTTTTATATGGGAAAAAACAAATATATGTTTTAAAAACATTTTTACATTTTGATCATAAAAAAAATAAAACAGTAACGGTCTCTGAGAGAAAGCCGAGATTTTAGTCTTTTTCATATGAATGAAGTCATACTAAAAGCTATGATTAAACTTGCCTCTGTCGCCTTACTTCACCTCTCAAGAGTTCAGAACATCTTTTTTTTTTCTTATCATACAGCCCTTAAAATAGACCTGATTTCCAAATATGTCTTTGTAATATCTTGCTTATGCAAAACTCCCAGTTTCCAATGAAGATGTTTAGATATGGCTCAGAACTGAAGAAATAAAAATAAAAATGAGCAGATGGTTTTTACTTGCATGTAGGTGGTCAGATATGAAGCTTGCAGAGCAAATAAGGTCAAAGTATTTTATTATTATTATTTTATTTAATAGATTTATTTTGGCTAGGAGTGCTGTCGTTTAAATGACTATTTTTTTTTGTATTTGGGAAATGATGAAAGAATATTATGGAGAGTTACAAAAAAGGGAGAAAAAAAATCACTGTGTGAGCAGACAGGATTGGGATAAAGAAGAAACTGTCATGTGTTGGCCTATACTTTTCGTGTTTTCATAAATTTAGGTACGATTCATTAATTTTATTCATCTTCAAATTATTGTCTAAATTCAAATAATTTTGCAATCGTAAAAGTCACTTTGACATTTAGGCAACCTGTTTAAAGTCAAATATATTTTGGGAACACAAACCATAACTTTTTTTTCCAGATTTTCCCCCTAATTTAGTCGTGTCCAATTCCTCCCCGTCACTAGGGGGCTCCCACATTAAGCTACTACTACCATTCAGTTGGGTGGGCCGAAGACCATCACATGCTTCTGAACCACGTGATGCCAGCCAACCGCACCTTTTTGAACTGCTCACTCACACACCGTTGGGGGCGGAGTAACACACTCGGAGGACAGCGCTATCCGCTCCTTCCACTTGCGCGAGCTCACAGACGCCCCTGACTGGCTGTAGAGCCGTGATTAATGTGGGAGCACTAATAACCTCTCATCCCTCCCCTCTGAGAGAGCTCGGCCAATCAGCTCTCTTTAGATCTCTGGCTGCAAGAGGTTACAGCATCACCCGGGAATCGAACTCGTGACGTTAGACATGATTTACGGCGATGCTGTAATGAGTCGTTCGAGGTGTTTTGAGTGGCACGCGTGCTTCAAGAGTGGAAAAAAAAATACTGGAAGACGGCGAGAGGTCAGGAAGACCTTCAACGAGCTTAACCCTCGAAAACGTCTAAACCATTCGGCAACTTGTGCATGACGATCATCAGGGAACAATCCACAACATTGCTGCCATTGTCAGTGTGTCATACGGAACAGTCCAGGAAATCCTCCTGTGTGATTTGAACATGCGCCGTGTTGCTGCCAAGTTCGTCCCCAGGCTGCTGCCGCAAGAGCAGAAGGAACATTACAGTACGTCGAAGCCTGCCAAGATCTCCGTCAGCTTGCCGTGGATGACCCGTCCTTCATGTCAAGGATCATCAAGTTGACGAAACTTGGGTGCAGGGTACGACCCTGAAACAAAGCAACAGTCTTCACAGTGGAAGAGTCGTCATCTCCGCAACCAAAAAAGGCGAGGCAGGGCCGCAGCTCAACCGAGTGAACGTTCATCATCTTTTTTGACATTCGTGAAATTGTGCACCAAGAAATCATCCCCAGAGGCCAGACCATCAATAGCGAGTTCTTCTGCCAGGTTTCAAGGGAGGACACACAGGGGAAAAAAAACAAAGCTTGTAAACAGAGCTAATCTTAAATATTGCTCCTGAACACTTTGGTTTTGGGTACCTGATCTTGTAGAGAACACGTACTGCACCATGCTCTACATTCTTTAGAAGAGCATGTTACATGTGAAAGTAGGGTGTGAAACGAGCTATGCTACTGTCTTGCTGTTTTACTATTAATAAAGAACTTTGTATTCCAAGCCCCATTGTAAAAGAAATTCTCTTACCACACATGTGGACACTGGGGAGACAAGTCCACAACCCACTTCAATTAGAAATAAAGGTTAAATGTATAGTCTTATAGTAATTATAGAGGCTTTTCATTTTCAAAAAAAATCTGACCAACAAGGTCAGCAGAAGTCAGCAGAATTACTTTAGCTACTGTATCTGACGTGTTTTGAGAAACTGGAAAAGACTCAAAGAAATGTAATGAATGACCAGCTCTGATTTTAAATGTTGCTACCTTATGCTGCTATGGTGATACCTGACCTTTAAAGTCTCCATGCCTCCAGCTGTATTGTTGTTGGACAAAGTTTTTGTGTCTCTATGGTTACGAAGATAATCTTTGCTCTGCCTTCACCACAAGTTCAGTGAACTTTGTGGTGCAAAAAAAAAAAAAAAAAAAAAGAAAGGCTCTGATTCAGAACTGTAAGTAAATGAAAAGCTTGGACAAGATGATGGACAATAATGAGCATAGAATGAATTCGGGGAAAGAATTAAAGGGGAAAAAAGCAAAGCTTTCCACAGGGTCTATTGAAGGTGAGCACCAGATATGATACTCATATTCATATTGCTTATTGCATGTAAAGACGTAACTTCCCGTTGTAATGTGTTTTATTTACTGTTGACCAGCAACACTTTTTAGCTACACATAAGGCATCAAGGCGGTTTGGTGTTGTGAAATCATACCACTGCAACCTTGATTGTAAGAAAATGCAAAAGTTAAAAAAAAAAAAAAAAAAAAAACTATCACAATAACACTGCCTTTTTAAAAAAAATTTCAGATGACCAGTTTTCTCCAGGTCCTTCGTACTCTGTTCTACGTTCCTCTTCCTGTTCGCCTCCACGAAAAAAAGATCTCAGAGTGACTTTTCAACAGGAAAATCCAAACAAACCTCCAAAGACAATGACCTTCTGCGGGACATTACCAAGAACTGATCAGCAGTCTGTACGCACTCCTATATGGAGCACACCAACAATCAGCTCTTTCAATTTGGACTCTGAGACCACAGAAGGAACCAATAAACCCGTGGACATGAATTTTAGGGATGTTTTGTCACGGACCTCAATGAATCACCCTTTGGCTGAAACAGAGACAGAGCTGGAATCACATACTGACAGGCTGCTCCGCCTTACCAGGGGTACTAAAAGTATTATTCCTTATTTTACGTTAATTTTATAGAACTCTTATAAATTCTGTCATAAAATATATTGAAAATGTTTAAAAACATGAATATGAAACATTTTATATGCATGCCTTTAAAGGAGAAATCCATCTTGAAGGGCCTGCATAGTAATGTTTATAATGTTCAATCGCATCCAAGATTTATTCCATAATGAAAAAAATCAGTGCTCATGTTTTTTGGGTTTACTACCCACATTATATTACCTTCTACCCACAGTTTCCTAGATCACACTCATTATACAGGACTACCTGGGATTTACCTGGGATAGTGTACACACCTGCAAAATATACTGTATTTATATATAATTATATATATCATTTACTCGCTACTAAATATTCCACAGTCAACTGTTAGTGGCTTTATAACAAAGTGGAGGCAATTATGAATGACAGCAACTTAGTTACAAAGTGGTACTGAGCGGATGCTAAGGCGCATAATGCATGGAGGTCAGACCTTCAAACTTCATGTGTCTTTCAGATTAGTGCAAGAACAGTGTATAGGGAGCTTCACAGAATGGGTTTCCATGGCCGTGCAGCTGCATCCAAGCGTCCCGCCACTGGACTCTAGAGCAATGGGGACGTGTTCTCTGGAGTGATGAATTATGCTTCTCTGTCTGGCAATCTGATGGACAAGTCTGGGTTGGACGGTTGCCAGAAGAACGATACTTGTCTGACTGCATTGTGCCAAGTGTAAAGTTTGGTAAAGGGGGCGGGATTATGATGTGGGCTAATAAAACATTTTTATTAGTTTGGCTCAGCCCTTTAGTTCTGGTGAAAGGATCTCTGTTTCAGTATACCAAGACATTTTGGACAATTTATGCTCAGTTTGGGAATGGATGCTTCCTGCTCCAACATGACTGCGCACCAGTGCACAAAGCAAGGTCCATAAAGACATAGATGAGCGAGTTCAGTGTGGAAGAACTTAACTGGCCTCAAGCTGATAGAACTCCTTTGGGATGAATTAGAGCGGAGACTGCGAGCCAAGCTTTCTCGTCTTTCTGGAAGAATGGTCAAAAATTCCCATAAACACACTCTTAAACTTTGTGGAAAGCCTTCCCAGAAGAGGTGAAGCTGTTATAGCTGCAAAGGGGGCAGGGCCAACATCATATTAAACCCTATGGAGTAAAAAAATAAAAAAATAAAAATAAATAAAAATGTTACTCAAGTATATATACACACATACTGTATATCAATGTAAATGTCCTAGCAAGGCTGGCTAACTTCTAACCGGTATAAGGAACATACAGTACAGCACCACAAGAAAAAATTGAAATCACTAAAACACCTCATGCAGATTTCAACAGAAACACATTCAAGGAATGAGTAGAGTTTTCTTATGACCCGAGTAATTTTTTATTCTATAGAGTTATATGAAGTCACACACCTACCTGATGCCGCCATAACATTTTCAGAGAAGAGACAAGAGGAACACACAGCAGTAAATAGACTCTGCCTGAATTCTTCATTACCCACAGACGTACAGACTCCTAAACAACAGCAGGAGCAGGTTGGATTTTTCACTGTTCAGATGAGAAATATTATACACATTGGTTTTCTTTTTCTTTTAAGAATGAACACTATTACAAAGGCACTTTACAGGTAACCGGTGGACCTATGCATGTCAAATCCAGCTGAGCAAGTTAGAGGAGAAGGTGAGATGGAAAACCTACTGCAATGACATGAGGAACTAAACATAAAAGGGAACCCTTTCCCTTCATATCGAAATAGTTCTGCTGCTAAAAGAAACGTACTGTTTCGCTTCCTAACAGAAAACGGCCAAATGGTTTCCATTTAAACATTTATTCTTCTGGAGATTAATGGCTTTCACTCATTAAGCCCATTCATTCTTGTTTCAGATCTAACATATACAGTATTTGGAGTACAATAACTCAAATCCAAATATAACACATGCGAGCCCTTTTTAGATAATAATTCTAAAATTTCGAGACTTGAGAAGCATATTAGTTTTCTTGCAGATATTCTATAGTAAAACCTACTGTCATTGTAGATCAAAATATCAAAAAGTTTATATATATATATATATATATATATATATATATATATATATATATATATATATATATATATATATATATATATGTTATTGAACAATTAACTACAGCACAGCATATTGATGACATTAGGAAGCTTTAGACTACATGTAATATAAATTAGTCACAACCCTCTCATTAGGATAAAATTATTAGGATCCTTTACATGAAAAAAAGTGTCAAAATATAATATTTAAAAAGGTTTTTTTGTCGGTTGGTTTGGAATAGAAATGAAATTTTTTGAGAAAAATAACCTTTCAACGGGCAAAAACAAAAACAACAACAAAAAAACCCACACACACCTTATGTATGGAGTTGTATTCATAAGGATAAACACGGAACAACATAAACCTATAAACCAGCAAACTGGTGACAGGATCATGGACACCCAAGACCTCTGTCCAATCCAACAGAAAAGCCAGTGGAGCATGAATTGGCTAAAAATAAAAAGTCAATGCTGGCTGCGATAGACAAGAACCAAAACAGCCAGTGCACCACATCCTGCCATGCACAGGGGCCAGCATGCAAAGAATTCAAAGTTGTTGACCTACCGTCCAAGTACCCAGATCCCAATTCTACTGTGCACCTCAATGCACTTGGATGCGCTGGACAAATGCGCTGAGATGCTCTGGACGTCAGATGTATGGAACCCCCCATCCATGGCCCATGTCCAGGTGGCAGATACCACGGCAACCCTCGCCTAAAGACACAATACCCTAAAGACACAAAGCTGCCCAGGCATCACAAATGAAACCCAAAAACTAGATTAAAAAAAAAATGTTAATGGTTTTAAAGTTTTGGCACCTACATAAGTCTGTCAGGACAAGATGCCAATGTTTCCAAAGACATATAGTTTAAAGATCAAGCAAAAAGTCACACTTTTGTTGACAAGCGCCTGTGTTATGTTCCTAAGCTGACATTAGAATGCAATAACAACTGAATTTATAGTAGTAATGTGGCAGAAGGTTTGAGTACTTTAAATAGATACTTGGCACATAGAGGTCAACATTGATTTAATCCAGGAAGTGTCATAACAAGCTTATGTTTTTCCTTTGACTTTTGATGACAAATGATGTCTGTTGGAATTACATATTAAGATATTATTGTAGGTTTATGACATTTATTGTGGGCATTATAAAGCCTCATGATCATTGCTCTACTGAAAACTGTTACCTACAATCTTACCTGCTTATATAGTTTGCTTAAAATTGTATGCCCTTAGATGCTCTTTCCCAAAGTCCCGGGAAACACTTTACCTGGTCCAGCTGTTCGGCCTCAAGAGCCTGATGTGCGCACTGTGTTGCGGGGTTTGTTGGACCTAGTGGATGAGCACTGGAATGGACAGTTCTCTCTCCACCTCAATCCCAACTTTATGGGTATGCATCTATTACAAAATGAGCATAACTAAGTGATGTGCAATTTTTACTCCGCTATTAAAGATTTTAAGCCTTTAAGTGGTCCCCAATTTTGAAACCCCAACAGCCATGCTCCAAAATATAGAGAAAAGCCTTCTCAGAAGAGTGGAGGTTCAACAAGAACAAATGGGTTTTATGGTCAGGAGTCCCCAAACTTTTGCCCATAATATAGATGGCACATCTAGACACGTGACTGAATTTATAAAAACATTGAGTTGTTCTTTTAGAGTACTTTTAGACTTTTAGAGAGAGTGTTCAAGTATACACTTAATCCCACTGAAGTGGATAATGCCACTTGGATAGTTGATTCTGATTTGGTAAATGATTAGCAGTCCACTTTACCAAGCACATATGAGATTAATAAATGACATGAGTCCAGGAAAGTTTTAGATTCAAAACCTACATCCTAAGCTAATGTTAGTTTTGGAAATGAATTAACTGAGAATACGACCTGTTGGTACCCTGATTTCCGCCTACAGTCTAAAGACATGCAGATTAGGCGAACTGGAATTAAACTGCCCTTAGTGGTTGAATCTGTGTGTGAGTGTGTTTGGCACCCTGTCCATGATGTACCTCATCTTGTGCCTCAAGTCTCCTGGGATAGGTTCCCGGCTTCCTGCGACCCTGTACAGGATAAACAGTATAGAAAATGAATGAATGAATAAACGAATGAATGAAATGATTGCATGGTTTCTCACAGCCAAAGCCATCCTGATTCTGTTACCTCTGACCAACCCTGTTCCACCTCCCAAATCTGAGGACAAGCATACAAGAGGAAGTATTGATGAGCTGAAAGGAATGCAGGAGAGCGGAGCATGCTGGGATGTGGAGAAATCTAGGCAGGTAAAGAGCAGGTTGGAGAGTGAGCTCATTGGGGATAAGGAGTGGAAAAGCTGTGAAGAATACAGATCAGGATGTGATGTGTCTGAGATTAGACAACTGAAAAGACAACTTGCCAAAACTCAACATGCACAGGTCTTGTATTGCTTTATTAATTCAAAATAATACACTTAAAAACTGTTTCTAAATAAACTTTAAATACCTCTGTGCTGAAGGAGTCATTGAAGATGAGACTGATCTCGGCTTTAAAAGAGAATTTCATTTTGCGAGCAGAGAAAATGGAGATAATCACACGTGTAGAAAGTGGTGAGCATTTACATGAACATGTAGACCTATCATGTGCAATAAATACTTTGAGTGTTTATTTTGTGTGTGTATATGTGTGTATTTAAGACACTACACTGTTGGAGTTGGGGGCACATCTGGACAGTGGTACACAAGTTCTTCAAAAGCAAGACAAACTCTTAAAGCAGCTGGAACGAACACTGCATCTTCTGCAGGACAATCACAGGTAATGTCCTTTAATATTTATAATGATCATCATTTACCAAATTAATCCAAGGAGAATTTGGCATAAAAGAAAACCCAGGCCTATACAGTAAATATGAAAATGTCTTTGTAATGTAAGAGTTATGTAATGGTGTTTATATAACTATATCAGGAAATAAATGTTTTTTTTTTTCTTCCTAGATCCTTGGTATCCCATAATGACTTGCTACAGAATGTGATAAAAAAAACCAGAAAATGCAGTAAAACATGATAAACTTATTGAACTAATAAAAAAATCAACAATTTGCATACTTCATTGTTAATATGTTAAAGACTGATCAGACTATTATATGATTACTGTACATTTTTTAAATGATATTTTAAATAGTAACGATGACAATGTTGTTCAATTTCTCTACTTGTATAAATACATTAAAGCGGATCGACAATTAACTCACCTTAACAATAATAAAAACACTCACTCACTCATCATCATCTATACCGCTTAATCCTGTATTCAGGGTCACGGGGGGGCTTGGAGGCTATCCCAGGAAATTTAGGGCACAAGGTGGGGTACACCCTGGACAGGGTGCCAATCCATCGCAGGGCACACACATACACACACTCAAACATTACGGGCAATTTATGAACGCCAATTAGCCTAACCTACAGTACATGTCTTTGGACTGTGGGAGGAAACCGGAGTACCCGGAGGAAACCCACCAAGCATGGGGAGAACATGCAAACTCCATGCAAACAGAGACGGGAATTGAACCCGGACCCTGAAGGTGCAAGGCGACAGTGCTAACCACTACACCAGCGTACCGCCATAATAAAAACAATTTCATTAAAAAAAACCAAAAAAAAAACCCCTTATCTAGGGTTTATTGTTTCATGTAGTACCGTACAACAGATCATGTTTCTTTGACAAAAGTATACTGTATGATAGATCATCATTATAAGATATGGTCAATGAATGTGTATTTCTTTTGGGAACACAAAACAAAAGACCAGAGTGAATACTCAAACCTTCAGCTCGTGAAAGTCTTAACATTAGACCACCAGCAGATGGTGCTACTGATCAACAAAACTCTGTATTATAGACCCGAGTCTAACTGTGTATAACAAGAACTTTATGACCTCGGAATTCTTTTTCAGCTTATGACCCCCATGTCAACATGACTGCTCACACAATCAGCAGCAAATAAGATATTATTTTACCTTAAGAGGTTATATAATATTGACTTTAAATGAATCAGCATAGGCACATTAACAGAACATGCAGAATGACCTGATTACAAGTTCATAACTATGAAAAAAAAAAAAATCATTGTTTGATGGGGGGTTCTGATACTAGAGAAAGATTCAGGTTCAGTGCTTCTTTAGAAGCTGTTTCTCCAAATTGATGGATCTGCATTGAAAATGTATTTTTTGTGTTTCCTACTTACAAAGCCAACGCTTTGTATAAACATCAGATTTTTTTCATCCCACATACAGAACAGACAGTTAGCAGACCATGCAATAAATCTATCTTTATTAGAAATAGACCTCACCATACCGTATGTTGCCTTTTATCGTCACCTCATCCACCGTCTCAATGGCACAGCGCCATCTGGTGGTAGAGATTTGAGCGCTCGTCCTCTAATGTAAAATCATATAAGTATACAGAAGACAGATAACAGTATTTAAAGTAAATTCGTGCATTTTACTCGGATTGTATACTATGTGAAATTCACGCAGCAAGATGAGAAAATATTAAACTTTTAGGACTGTTGAACCTCTGAAGTTATTTGTACAAATGGCTCCCTCTTGTGGACATAGTGGGGTATAGAAAAAGTTATAAATACATCACTGACTGACTTCATCAAGAGGTTGACTGGGGTTTAGGCAAACTTGGAAATGCTGGGCATGAATCACACACACACACACACACACACACACACGCACACACACACACAACACACAATGTACAGACATTTAATAAAAGCACTATGTAGTATTATCCTGCAGGAGCACTGCAATTTTTTCTCAGAATGGAAAAGTGTTAATTTTTCACTGTTCACATTTGCCACTGCTTGCAATTTACAACATTTGGCAGACACCCTTATCCAGACCAATTTACATTTTTATCTATCTAAGCAGTTGAGGAATAAAAGCAGCAACTTGGTGTGAGGGGGGGGTTGAACCTGTATCTGCAACTATATAGTAAGGATTGGATTGATTGGATTAGTTGAATACTAGCATTACAACTTTAATTGAAATATTCCAAGCCACAACAAATCTTTATAAATAATAAACAAAAGAAAAGTTGTCTGTACATTGGTCAGAACTCATTCCTTCATTGATATCTTTATGTTTCATACATTGGAGGACCTGAAACCAGTCTGAGAAAAAGTTCTGTCTTTCTTTATGTATGTCTGTCCATATGTCTGTCCAGTCAAATTTTGTCACAGCATCATGCAAAGCTGGCTGAATGGAATTTTATGAAACTTTTACAGTACTTGGATATCAAAAATCAAAATGTTGAGTGAAAGCGATGTTATGAACAGTTATGTAAGGGATTTAATAATCTATTTTAAAATAAGATACTAATAAGCTGTAAGCAAACACCCACACCAAAGGATATTAATTAAAAAGTCTAAATTGAAATTCAATGAATCCTGGGATTAGTTCATATTTTCAACAGCGCCAAAGTGGTATAAGTGAATTTTAACATGCAGGGGTCAAACTCCAGTTTAAAAACATAATCTTTATCTGCTCTAATTTTCTATTTATTTATTTATTTATTATTTATTTGGCTATCGATGAAAGAAGTACAACTTAGCATAAACAATGCGTAAGATACTCAAACTTAAACAATTGTATTTCTCGCCGTACAGAATAACGGTACACGTGGATTATTGTTCTAACGTGTGTCCACCAGAGGGCACCATTTAAACTCCGGGTTAAAGCTTCCGCAGTAAATGGAGATGCAGGTTTTGGTGGATTTCGAATAGATTTTAGTTGAACAGTAATATTATATATTATTGGTAGGGTCAGTCCACTGCAGACCTGTTTCTTCAACAAGTTGCCTCTACCCGAATAACGGTACACGTGGATTATTGTTCTAACGTGTGTCCACCAGAGGGCGCCATTTAAACTCCGGGTTAAAGCATCCGCAGTAAATGGAGATGCAGGTTTTGGTGGATTTCGAATAGATTTTAGTTGAACAGTAATATTATATATTATTGGTAGGGTCAGTCCACTGCAGACCTGTTTCTTCAACAAGTTGCCTCTACCCGAATAACGGTACACGTGGATTATTGTTCTAACGTGTGTCCACCAGAGGGCGCCATTTAAACTCCGGGTTAAAGCTTCCGCAGTAAATGGAGATGCAGGTTTTGGTGGATTTCGAATAGATTGTAGTTGAACAGTAAATATTATATATTATTGGTAGGGTCAGTCCACTGCAGACCTGTTTCTTCAACAAGTTGCCTCTACCCGAATAACGGCACACGTGGATTATTGTTCTAACGTGTGTCCACCAGAGGGCGCCATTTAAACTCCGGGTTAAAGCTTCCGCAGTAAATGGAGATGCAGAGCCGCACTTTTGTGTGGTCGGTCGAGGATCCACGGCACACAGCGCTGTTATACTTCTTAACGCGGTGAGTACTTTTAAACAACAACAACAACAACAACAACAACTCTAACAATGCACTTTGGTCGTTGTATGGTGACATATGAGTTTTTAAACATTCATAACTGTGGATAAAAACTACGAATGCATGCCAGATGCTGTAAAATGTTCCAGTTTAACCGGCTTTTGTCATTTCTTGCACTCAGCACTGCATGTTGATGCCTAAACTTGTCAGATTTTCTAGATTAGAGTATGTGAGTGGTGATATTTATCAGGTACATGACATATCATATGCCCTAATGTTGAATTAACACTTGCTTTGCCAAATTAACAACTTAACTGTGTTATAAATAAGTTGTTATATAAAGAAATCACCATGTGTGTGTTTCTGATTAATAATGTCTTATGGAACTGAATGGAACCACAGAGGGTTGGTCTTGACCACATGACCATATATGAATGAAGTGGCCGTTGAGTGTGTGTGTGTTATGTACAGTGACTTAACTTCCTTTGGTGTAAAAACATTCTTAAAATCATCTGATCGTGGCGCGTCTCAGTATTAGGCTAATACAACCTCAGACACACAATACAACTTTTTTCAACATACAATTATTTGTTTAAAAAAAAGGAAGCCAAAAACAACAACAACAAAACGCGGGAAATACCAAGTACCCCTTACTGCTTCCACAGGTTTTAAGAGGGTAAGTTGCAGCCAGGTGCTCCTAATTATCAGCCTCTGATTAGTTGATCATCAGCAGGTGTGCAGACCTCCATAAAAGCAGAATTTATATATATATATATATATATATATATATATATATATATATATACAGTCTGCTGGTCTGGCTGGAACATTCAGTGTGTGTAAACACAATGCCAAGAGGAAAAAAAACAAGCACCTCAATCTGGAAACGGTTATAAAGCCATTTCCAAACAATTTGGAGTTCAACAAAGATTATTCACAAGTGGAGAACATTCAAGACGGTTGTCAGTCCTCTCAGGAGTTCACAACAAGATCAGACTGCTCAATGCTCAGAGAACTACAAAGCAAACCAAGAGATACACCGCACAGGCCTCACTGAGCATGTTAAATGTTCAATTCAAGCACTTTTAACAATGGTCATTGTCTTAAAGCAGCTTCACAAAAATGAAAAGAAACTTTATGGACGTGTGTGTATGTGTGAGAATGTTAAAGTCCATGAGAGCGCAATTAGAAGAAGTCTAAACAACTATGGTTTGTGCGGAAGGGTTGCAAGGTGAAAGCCTCTTCTTTCTAAAAAGAACGTGGAAACATGATGGAGGTTCCACAAAACTGCATCTGAACAAAGCACAACGTTTCTGGAACTGCATCTGAACACAGATGGGCAGATGAGACCAAAGTGGAGTTGACTGGCCTTAACGCCAAGTGCCATGTTTGGCGAACACGAAACAGCATTTTAGCGGAAACACCTCATACCCGCTGTTGATGATGATTTGGGCCCGTTTTGCATTTTTGCAGTCAATGAGTCAACCATGAACACCTCTGTATACAAGAGTATTCTAGAGGCACATGTGAGGCCATCTGTCTAACTGCTAAAGCTTGGGAAAAAAATGGGTCATGCAACAGGACTATGATCTGAAGCACAGCAGTAAATCTACATCAGAATGGCCGAAAAAGAAAAGAATCAGGGTTCTGAAATGGCCTAGTCAAGATAGAGACCTCAACCCAAAGACATAAATTAACTGAAGCAATGTTGTAAAGAAGAATGGGTCAAAATTCCTCCATAATGATGTGAGGAAACAAAAGTCATACAGGAAACGGTTATTGTTGCCAATAGTAGCTCTTGTAGAGATACGTCATTTTTACAAATACAAATATCTCATCAGAAGAATTTTTATATAACTAGTAGCCCACAAGATGATTATAAATGTATTATATGGACTAAAATAACACCTTTTGTTGTGATGTATGTTTGACATGCTTGGTTTGTGCAATCAATTTTCCCCTTTATTTGTAAATGTACCAACAGTTATGGAATTGACATGGAACTTTTTTTTAAATCAATAAAAAAAAAAACATGTAATTAAAGGTGGATTAATAGATATACTGTAAACATGTAAGGAGCTATAAAAAAGATAGCATCACTTCAGTCTACTTAAGCAATATTGAAGTGCAGTATGGTAAATTTATTTATGTGAGAAATCTTTTGTGCTTATAGCCTTTAACAGGAACAAGACCATGTTAGCCCTGGCTGTACGTGAGCTGAGCTTGTGCTGTGCTTCTTTCCTCCTTCTGCATGGAGTGCAGTCTGATTCCAGTTTGACCAGCAAAACTATGGAGCTGATGTCTAAATACCGTCTGATAGATGGGTAATGACGATCGTTCTATATGGTTTGCATGTTGACCTGGATAGTATGCCACAGGGGATATGATGGTATTTGAAAAATTTAAAAACGCTGGTTTCAGCGTTTTTCCTCTCGTGGCTGAGAATAAGTTCAGAGTAAGAGTTTAAGAGTAGGTTGTGTGCTACAGATGACCACTTGTGCATTTTGATTAGTTGAGGAGAGTGATGTAGAATCAGTAATACAGTCCAGACCTTGAACTGAGAAACCGAAGAAAACCATTCCTCACAGTAATATGTCACACTCGCTTTTCTTTCTGCCTACAGACACAATGACCTCCCTTTGCACCTCCGCATTCGCCACAATAGCAATCTCAGCCAGGTTAATTTGTACAACAGCCCGCACACCGCTACGGATATAACTCGACTCCAAGCCGCTCATGTTGGAGGACAGGTAGTGTCTGTTTTATACTCTTCCTTGGAAATATTCTACTGTATTTAAAATATATTTTTATCGTACACTGTTACAGTAGCATAAACAAACACTTCCTTGGGTTTGCTGATTTGCATCTCGACCTAAAAATACACATCACATCATTCAGCATCACAGAAGAGAATTAACTGGCTTATGACTGGGGATACAGGAATAGATTTGATAGTTGTGCACATTTGATCGACTCAAACTAACTTTAAACTGTGTTGAATGAAGTATTTAATTGGAGATCGCTCACTGTCAAACCATGTATGGGAAGTACAATTGAAAAGCAGATCGTTTAATTTACATTACTGACTTTATGATTAAACCATGTACATGTTTGAACAAGAGAGCAGAATATTTAATAAAGCTGAATGGTTTCTCTCATTAAATACCTGTTTTACATATTGCTACATATTGCTTTATCTAATATAAACAGTTCCAACAGGTTCTGCTGATGCAATACTCTGACTGTTCTTCATGATATTAGACTGCTTCATTAAGTTAAAAAAAGTGTTGTGAAAAAATATTTTTTGAATTAAAGAGATCGAGATGAAATGGTGGGGTGCAGTGTTTGTCAGGTAGTTGGCTTTGCATCTCAAGGTGTGACATGATCATGCTTTGAAAGCTTCTGAGGTCCAAATAGTTCACAATCATTGGGACCACCAGGGAGAATTAGGGGGCCCATTGTCCAAACAGCGTGTACTACCAGCCCAAACTGGTGTTCAGATGTTCATCTAATCTAAGCTATTAGGCCACCGTATGTATTTTGTTCAAAGTTTTAGAAATTGGTCATTATTTGGGGGTATGTATGTGCGACATGTGTCTCCTATCATGGCACAGATGAAACGTTCTATATCTAATATTGTGTCAAGTACAATTGTATTTTGCTTAGAGCTGAATCTAACTGCTGTTATTATTATTTTAATACGGCTCATCAGTTCCAAATCTGCATGATACCATATTGATGAAACATGACATGTATGAGCTGTTCCCACTTGTTCCTAGTTGATGTTCTGGTGGGGGAAAGTGATCACTGGCAATTTCCTCCTGGCGGGGGAAAGTTGTCATTCTCATCAAAGCACAGGATTCCCTCCAAACTCTTGGTAGACCACGAAAGACATTCTTTTCATACTGTATATCCAATACCAAAGTGCCCAAGCGCACCATTGAACCGCTGGGTGTAATAATGAGCAGTTGTCTTACAAACACCTACCGTTTTCCAAATAGGAACGATATTGTAAGTGCATCTGTTCCATAATATGATGCCTACATAATGGCAGTAGCAATAATACTTACTTTGCAAAAATCATTTAAACAGTATCTGGCTATTTCACCAAGTTCACTTCCTTTGACTTTCAAAAGAATCGTGCTGCTTTTTCCCACTGCTATGGGCATTGCTACACAGACAAAGCAAGGAGTTTAGTCAGCTGTCGTGCAGTATAATTTGCAAATTGCCAGAAGGCATCGCCTTGCGTGCCACATCGAGTCCTGGTGTGAGTTTGCGGCTTGCTGCGTTTCACATCAGTCAGGAGATAGGTACCGTTTGCTGACAACACTTGTTTGTTATCAGTCCAGAACACAGTCATCACCATCACAAGCAAGGGAAAGCATCAAACAGCCTTTGGTCTTTGTTTAAATGGATTTTTCATGGTACATGATGCATGTGTGTGTCGAGCAGTTCCTTTGTGGGATGGCTGTGGGCAATCCCTAATCACCATCTGCTTCTTTAGTAATGCCTTCTTTTATTTTAAACAGTTTACGTGTTGCTGGGGACCTGTTGGTTACATGGGAGAGGTTACTAGCACTTCACTGTGTGCCCTCATTTGTGTCGGTAGTACAGTACGCCATAAACTGTGACAGGGATACTGTCACCAGGACAGTGCGTCACACACTGTTCCACCAGGCATATGCCTTTGCCATTAACTCGAGGGATTTCATTTGTTTTAATTCACACTTCAACCAACAAAGAATATTCTTGGACTTGTACGCTAGAATTGTGAATCGCAAGTTGTTCAATGAAAACGTTTGTTTTTTGTTATTTGCTCTGATTATTACTTGGCCAGAACCTTGTGAATGCCTCGAGTACACTGTTGTGTCTTTTCAAAGCCATCACTGGAGGTTGATCATGTAGAACAGGGGTCTCAAACTCAATTCCTGGAGGGCCGCAGCCCCACAGAGTTTTGTTCCAACCATAATTAAAAACACCTGATCCAACTAAACAAGTCATTAAGGCTTATTTGAAAACTACATGGTATGTATGTTGGAGCAGGGTTGGAACAAAACTCTGTGGGGCTGCGGCCCTCCAGGAACTGAGTTTGAGACCCCTGATGTAGAACATCTCCTATCAATATTGATGACAATGACACTACCTTGGTAATTCATTGTCACCTTTCGTACTATTCTGCTCTAGTCTGTCCAGCTGCCACATTCTTAGGCTCTGGTACCACATGCATTGACTGGCGTGAAACCACACAGCGCTTTCCAGTTCTTCTTTCTGAAGTCCTTGACCACAATCCACTCACCTAGCTCCAGATCATGCAATTAAGCTTGTGCTGGTACTGGAAGGGCCTTCTTTACCTACTTATGGATCTGAGGGCACTTCACCCTCAAATAAGTTTGTGGATACCATTGTTTGAGGTTTTGGTGGATTTCGAATAGATTTTAGTTGAACAGTAATATTATATTATTGGTAGGGTCAGTCCACTGCAGACCTGTTTCTTCAACAAGTTGCCTCTATCCATTTTGAAAACATGTCTACTAAAAGACAATTTTTTTCTTTTTCTTTGATGGGCATCAAGGTCCGTCTATAAATGCTCAAAAGGTCTTTGTGATTGTGGGCTTTCAGTTACTTGTCTAAATTTTTTGGTTAGAGAATATTTTTTGTGCTAACTATCACACATCCCTTCTTTTTGACACATGAGCTAGACCATGAGTAAACCTTGCATAAACACCATGGTTCACCATTTGAACCGTACCAAACTCCTTGTTTGACCATACAACCTGCTTTCCTCTAAAATACTTTCTCCCCTGGTGTTGCTTGAGACAGGAGTTTGCTTAGATCTGCCATTGGGGTTAAAGCAGGTTTAAGTTATGGTTTAACTTTTCTTTTTTTTTCCTCTTGTGTAGCCGTCTTTGCTGCTGTATTTCCTTTTATGAAATGGGATCTGTTTTGTTAGTGTGAGTATCATGTCTATACACATCTGTTGGTTTTGGCCAAATCAGGCCATGCGAATGCTTTTTAAGCTTTTCAGGCACACTTGTTGCATGTGCATACAGCACAACAGTAAGTTTCCCAATTGTCCTAATATTTGGTGTTGATAAAGATGTTAACTACATTTTTCTTCCCCCAATTCACAAGCTTCAGCCAAAGCTATGACCTCTGCCGGTTTTTAATAGTTTTTTTTTAGAATTTCATGTGCTGTCACCACTGCAAACCCCACTCTGTTAGTACTTGCTTCTGGATCACGAAAACCTGATCCATACAAGATAAATACATACAATACTAAATCTGGATTCTGTAATGGCACTTCCTACAGATCAATAAAACAGAGGAACAAACTTGATTAACAATGGGAAATGCAACTGTGGTCTTCTCTTTCGCCTTCTGTAGGAAAAAGGAAAAAGAGTTACACAACTGTACAAATTTTCATAATGATGTCTGGCATTTCAAGCAATACAGCATTGTACCTTAGCCATTCTGCTGCAGATAAATGTGATTATTTTCTTTTCCAATAAAATAAGTAAAATTGCATGAAGAGCTGGAATAGTTAAAATTACTCTAACCCAGTATAGCTCTTGAGGCTTCTTAGCTGCTGTTACCGGCTGTAGAGCTAAATTGTTCAGTGAGGCCTTGAAGATTATACAGTTCAGAATTTATGTTCTGCAGTAGAAATATCTTAATTGATTATTTGTTTTGAATTATTTTGGATTGCTCCAAGTGAATCAGTTTATCTTGTGCCCAAACAGTGTGCTAAGGATTTGTGTGTACGAATTGGAGCTTTGATAGGCTTGCTTTGAGTCCTTGCTCTACTAGACGACAGATGTGTACTAGGACACCAGCTTTCAATAAAGAATTTAACACTGGAATTATACCAGCAATAATAAAAGCAAAGGATTTATATTTAAGGGGATACTGTTGTTTGCAGTAACTTTGGGGTGATAACCACCGGTTCAGTTGCCTTAATGAAATCAACATCATACTTGCCTTTTGCAAATGTGAATCATTATCAAAAGGTTTTAAATACTGAACCAAATTTCCCCCCTGGCTTCTTGTCAGCTATCATGTACCCAGTTATGTTACACATTGCCATATAATTGACCAGCAGTGCATAAGCATTTGTTTCTGGTGCTTTACTTGACTGTTGGATCAGCGGTGCATTAACAATCATTCTCACTCATACAATGCGTCACCAAAGGGCACAAATCTTTCCACTCACTTTCTTACTCTTAGCCAATGACACACAAGGAGCTCCCAACAACGAGGAGCCCCCATAAGGGTGACACTTTGTCATGTGCGTACATCTGTGCTTGTCCCAAAACGATGGACACGATGGATTGCCCCATTTCTTATCATATCTCCCGCCTGAACTTCCACTTCACCTTAGGTGATATATGGGTATCACCACAGCATTTACTAAACTCACAGCTACAGTACAGAGCTTCCATTCATACAAATAGAACAGGGTCACATTTCACAAGAGTGAAGTTTACATACGCAGCAGACATGTACCTAATTTACACATCAAATTTCCTGGGCATCAATGAAAAAAATTCTAAGGCTGCATGATGCGTTTTCAAACCGCCCGGTCTGAAGTGCCCACGGTTCAGGAATCTGCCACTCACTTTCTGAGGGTTAATGCTTTAATGACTGAATGAGTTGCACCAGAATCTCCCAACAATGGAATGTGCTTGCCATTGATATGGAAAATATGTACATACAGTGGGTGTTTCATATTTATGATTAAATAACGATTAGCAATCACATCAAAGTCATTAAAAAGGACAGCAAGTTTTTCTTCAAAACAAGAAATTTTATACTGGAAAGTTTTTTGGCTTCACGTTACACGTATTTTAACATGGGCCATATGATCTGCCTTGAATGCGCAAAGAGAGCAAACAGACCTCATAGCCATGACAGGAGCTCTGCTACAGTCTAACAGCATGGTGATATCATTATTATATGCTATAACAAACAGTATGCTTTATACTGATTAAATACCCAGCTGATGATATAATATTAATAAGTGCCTTTACACAGGGCTTCTGAGGGTGTCAATGAAATAGGAGTTAATGAGAGCGCTTATAACACGCAGGGGAAGACCTCCCCGTTTGGAGAGTGAAAGACTGAACACAAAACTAACAGAGCTAACGTTCACCATACCGAGGATTTGTGTGTGATTTTTATTTGCTTTATATACCTAAACTCAGAGCGAGCATGCCCGCCACTCGCACTGCGTGCCGCTCTTTAGCTCTCTTTCTCGTCGGCTGGATGTTTTGTTTTGTCTTTGTTTTGCCCTGATACCTTTTCCGGTACTACCTAATAATCGCACGAAGTGCGCCGCTATCAGGACCCTTAAATAGACACACCGCCAGGTGCGGCGCATCCGCCTGATTGCCTTTGTGGAGGCGTCGCCTAGCAACCGCGCGACAGGGTGACCGCGCCTCTGCCTGTTCAGAACTCGTGTTTTCACGCGTTTCAGGGCAACGTTTTATTGATTTACTGAACAACCTGCTCTTTCTGTACACTTTAAGAATTCAATATAATACTGATTCAGTACCTTTTTGCAGATTCAATACCCTACTCATGTAATAATCATTGTTGATTCAACACCCTACTGATTCAATGCCCTTTACTGATTCATTACCCTGCTGATGCAGTACTCTTTACTGATTCAATATTGTATCGATTCAGTACAATTACTGCTTCAACACTCTACTAATGTAGTACTGTTTTTGATTCAGTACCCTGATGATTAAGTACCAATTTAAGACCCACCCTGATGCAGTGCTTTTTTACTGATAATACGTCTTTACTGTCTACTTCATATGTACCTATTTAGTAAGCAATACTGTACCCATGGTCTTGTATTCAATATCCTATTTTCATTTTATTTCCTGTACTTGGACATGACTCATGTTGCTGGTTCACATAAATGAGGACTAACTCTGCGTTTAAAGCATGGACAATAACACTGCTGCTGTCACACACATTATTGTATTTCACCCGTACTGCTGGTACGCACCATATCTTTATCCTCTTATACCCTTTTATATTAAACATGGCATATTGCACATTGCGCACTGTAAATCTGAAAAGTTAAATTTCCGATAACTGTAAAACTGTAATTTTACATTCTTTTCTTTTATATCACTTCTCTTATGGCAGATAAACTATCTATCTTTTTATTCAATCTTATCTTTCCTTTTTAAGTCATGAACAGTCGTTTAAGCATTTCACTGCATACAGTATCATACAGTGTATAGTTGTGTACGTGACAATTAAAATTATAATTTTGATTTATTTATTTATCAATTTATTTGATTTTGAATCGGTTTTATTTGTTAACTATCAAACCCTTATTCAATACCACACTGCTTCTTAAATAACTTGTGAAGGATTCAGGTTCAATATCGTGTATGAAATAAATAATCTAATGACATACTACCCTTTATTTATGAACTTTGACAATCTTTTCCTTTGTCAGATTTTTGCAGCATATGTGTTATGTACAGCTCAAGACAAGGATGCTGTTAGATTGGCATTGGAACAGATTGATTTGATAAGGCGTATGTGTACTGAATACCCAGAGCTGGAGTTGGCTACCACTGCTGCAGGTAAATAATAAAAAATTGCCCTTAAGGTAAAATTGCACATGAAAAAAAAAAAAGAAAAACCCTCATACTATTGTCTCTCTCGTGACCTAAAGAACTGTAATTAATTTTACTGTAATACTGTAATTACGTTTAATGCTGTAATTACGTTTAATGCTATTGTATTTAGTTGTAATATATATAATTATACAATATTTTCAGTTACCAAGAGCATATTTTATTAGTTTATCTTGATAGTTATTATGTACTTTTAATGGCATGGCCAAATGTTTTAAGAATTACACAAATCTAAATTTTTACTGCTGCATCTGTGTTTTTAGATCTTTTTGTCAGATGTTACTATGGTATACTGAAGTATAATTACAAGCATTTCTTAAGTGTCAAATACTTTTATTGAAAATTACATTAAGTTTATGCAAAGAGTCAATATTTGCAGTGTTGACCGTTTTTTTCAAGATCTCTGCAATTCGTCCTGGCATGCTGTCAGTCAACCTCTGGGCCACATCCTGACTGATGGCAACCCATTCTTGCATAATCAGTGCTTGGTGTTTGTTAGAATTTGTGTGTTTTTGATTGTCCACTCGCCTCTTGAGGATAGACCACAAGTTCAAAATGGGATTAAGGTCTGGGGAGTTTCCTGGACATGGACATCAAATTTCTTTGTCACTTAGTTATCACTTTTGCCTTATGGCAAGGTGCTCCATTATGCAGTGTTCGTCACCAAACTGTTTTTGGAGGGTTGGGAGAGGTTGCTTTAGGAGGAAGTTTTTGTACCATTCTTTATTCATGGCTGTGTTCTTAGGCAAAATTGTGAGTGAGCCCACTCGCTTGGCTGAGAAGCAACCACACACATGTAGGGTCCCAGGATGCTTTACTATTGGTATGACACAGAACTGATGGTACTGTAGCTAAATGACTGAAAATTCTGAAGCGGATGACTTTGTGAAAAATGTATATTTGTGTCATTTTCCAAACCTTTGATTAAAGAAATGAACACCACGAAGAAGATAGCTTGTTTGATCAGTGTAGAAGGAGGCCATGCAATTGATAGCAGTCTGCCAGCTTTGCGCATGTTCTACCAACTTGGAGTGAGATCAGTGACCCTCACACACACCTGCAACACACCTTGGTAAGCACATGGGCACAATCATTCATATTCTTCTTATTATTAGTAGCATGGTGGACCCCTCTCTGCAGAGCAAGAATATGGACATGATACTGTGTGTTGTAGTATGTATCTGACACAAGAGAATGCTTTATGTAGTGCTTATAAATGCACACTCTAACACACACCATCACGTCAGTATGAGACAGGTGCACCATCCACATAATATTTTCTTAATGGTTGGATTTTTCTGTGTGCGTGTTCATGCGTGCAAAGATGTTCCTCACTTGTTTTCTTATGTAGGGCCGAAAGCTCATCCAGTTATTACACTTACTACAAGAGAGACAGCAAAGCTTTGACAGAGTTCGGCATGGTAATAAAAAAAAATAAACACATTTCAAATTAATACAATTCATTTCTGTTGTTCAGTGTACACAACACGACAGATTTTAATAACTCTATCCAGAAGTTTCAGTATAATCTTTCAATTTTAAATCTTTCTTTGGGCATGCATTTGTGACTGAAATCTTTGATCCAAAACAAGCGGAATATGCTGTAAAAATCATGGTGCTGGAATCCCTGCTTAATCATTCAGCCATGCATTCATTATCTATACTGCTTATGTAGTCATGAGGGGGAGAGAGGAATCTCACACAGCCGATCATACACTACGAGCAATTTAGGAATGCCAAACAGTATACACAGCATGTATTTGGACTGTAACCCACCAAGCACAAGGAGACTAGAGGCAAGATTTGTACCTGGATGTGTGAGTTGACATTGCTAAATCCTGAACCACTGTGCCACTGCCATTTATAACAACATGACATGAATGCTGGTTATATATACTGTATATAAATAGAGCTTTTTTTGATGGTGCACTTACTGTTTGTGTGTTTGTGTGTATGCATCCTGCTCATTACTCCAGGCAGTAGTGCATGAGATGAACAGGCTGGGAATGTTGGTTGACCTGTCTCATACTTCCTGGGCTACGGCGCGAGCCGTGCTGCAACTTTCCAAAGCTCCAGTGATCTTCAGCCACTCCTCCGCCTACACCATCTGTAACAACTCACGCAATGTCCCTGATGACCTGCTTCTCATGCTGGTGACTCCAATCCTCCCTAAACTAATGTGCCAGAAGAGAGTATATACTAGATTTAGGATATTGTTTAGCTTCTTGGTGACATTTGAAGAAAATAAGCAAAAGGTCATAGGATCTAAAGAATCCCAGGAGCACTTTGCTTGCAGATATTGTTATTATTATTATTAGTAGTAGTAGTAGTAGTATTATTATTATCATCATGCCATAATTACAAAAATGTATTCTTTACATTTATACACTAGAAAGCAAATGGAGGGCTCATCATGGTGACCTTCTACAGAGGTTTTATATCCTGTGGTGCACCAGCAAATGTCTCTCTTGTAGCTGGTGAGAATATTTATTTTACCATTTAGACTCTTACACCTAATCATAGGCGAGATTTGAACCCCCAAACATTCGTCCCAGAAGCATGCTTGTAATTCGAAGCACTCGTATATCAAAGCAAATTTCCCCTCAAGAAATTATGGAAAATTTACCCACAAATCAAAAAAATGTATATAAAAATAATTAATACAAAATATTATGTAAAAATAAAATAAATTAACCTGCACTTTATCTTTGAAAAGAATCATGGCTGGTTTGAGACAAGAAGGAGGAGGAGGGGGCTCCTTTGTAAAACGACTTAAACACACACGAGATGGAATCACTGCTCTCTTGTCCTATTGTCCTGTGATTTGTAATAATTGCGGAGGTTGTCTGTGATCTTAATCCCGTGCGAATCAGCCATGTCTGTAATTTGGCCATTATTTGGCGGGATCGTATATAATTTTTCAAGGTTTTTGTTTCCTATGCACCTTTACACTTAAAATACACTTTCCTTTTATCCCTCGTCCACAAAGAGTGGAGGCTGCGTTGGGGCGCAAAATACTTTAAAGTATTTTGGGTGCTGGGTCATATCGCTATACACTATACAACTATACAATGTGCAGAAGGAGAAAGCTGAAAACCATCAGAAGAGCGAAAGCAAAAAGAATGATTAGAGAGTGATGGATGACATGTACTGTTTATATCATACAGCCAGACCTGTAATGACATTTCCAAACAATAGGCTATCCAAAATAGTGCACAATTAGGCATGGAGATTCACATCATAATTCAAGGTTAATGAGTTACAGATAAATCAAGCACAACACAGCTCGAGCTATTAGATTTGAACCCAGTGAAATGTAAATGAGACAGGGCACAGTAACTATATTTGTTTCTTTTTTCAATCCATCTAACCGGACATCCATAAATTCTCTGTGCCTCACACACACACACACACACACACACACACACACACACACACACACTCTCCCCTCCTCTTTTCATTGCAACGCACTTAAGAAACACACATCTTGGGGTATATGCTGTATATCCGGGATATACAGTGAGTCAATAAATTCGAGTAAAATCGCTTGCTTTCCTTATCCCGTGTGAATGCGCCACACGAAACTCAGATGTGAGGGGATAAATTCTAAATCACACAAGGTCCCAAGATAATACTCATCCCATGCAAATAGTACATCTGTCAGCAAAAGGTAATCTTTAACAAGGAATCCTCTGTAATGACACTTGCTTTTGGACACGAAATAAAAAAAAAATGTTTCACTCACACACACGTGGTCACAATGTTAAAGTAAACAGTTCACGTGAACGTGCATTGACTATACGAGGCTGAGCATGGAAGACGCGAGAGAAGAACCATTGGCTCAGTTGTGATCACATGACACCCGGCAGACTAAGCGTATACATACTATAGTACTCGTATTTCAAGACCTCGCTCATTTATCAAGTTAATATATATTACTTTTCATATTCTACTGTATATGTAAGTTTTTTACCCATGCACAACATTTGCAATTTTGGAGAACAAAAAAAATAAATAAACAGCTGTAAAATATGTTAAGTCAAAACAGCCAGGCAATAAAAGGAAAAAATGTTCCTTTTTTCGTATGGTTAATTTAGCTAAAAAACTGTTTGCCTCTGCACTGAAGTTAAAACAAATCTTTTACAATGCTCCATTATATCCAAATGTCCAACAGAAGTCAATGTTTTGTTTAAACCAAATAAAACACTAAGGGATTTGAGTTCTTTAAAATGCTTTAGGCTTGTTCATCAGTTCTGGTATTCCTTTCAAATATCATTAGCAAGGTTTCATATGTTGAAAAAAATGTGGAAAAATAACACAAAACAGTATTCAGACTGTACCTCACTCATCGTCTATACTGCTTTATCCTGTATACAGGAGCCTATCCCAGGAGACGTAGGGCATGAGGCAGGGTACACCCTGTACAGGGTGCCAAACCATTGCAGTCAGACTGTACTGTATACTGCATCATCTGTTGCATACTACTTCATTAAATTTTTTTTTAATCTTTTCTGTGCCCTGTAGACCATTTTGACCATCTTAAGCATGTAATAGGAGCAGAACACATTGGAATCGGTGGTGACTATGATGGGGCCAGTGGGTAAGAGAGCTTTCCTGTTTTCACGTTTGTAATTAGTTTCAATTCCAGCAAACAGATTCACTCTGTTTCAGACTGGCATGCATGGAAAACATATGCGCTAAATCAGTGTGTCCTGAGTGTTTGTGTCTGTGCTCATAGTTTCCCTCAGGGTCTGGAGGATGTGTCGAAATACCCTGCTGTGATTGGAGAGCTATTGAGTAGGAACTGGACCGAGGCAGAACTGGCAGGCGTGCTGAGGCTCAACTTCATCCGAGTGTTTGAGAAAGTGGAGAAGGTGAGAGATGGCCTTCAGTTAAACCTCATAATCTATATCTGCTCAAGTCCGGTAATTCATGGATAAGATGACCCAGGATAAAGATCACCACATTAGTAAACCATCTGGCTTTTTTTTAAAAAAGATGTAAAATATATAATAGTATATTCTTCTTTAATAGGTTATTGTATCTTATATGGCAAATGGTCCATATGAACAGATTTTATGTGTATACTATATAGCTACAGAAAGGACATCATATGATGTAAACAGTTATTTTAAATAAGCGCTAGAGATAATGATGTCTTTCCCACACATTCCTATGAAATGTATCATTATTTGCCATCTGTTTCTACAGTGTCTTGTTTCATTTTTTTGCAACACTGTGCTAAAGATCTAACCTTGTTTGTACAGTTGCATGTGTTTAAAACGTGTTTAGACATTGCATGTCTAAAAGCTGATGCTTTTTTTGTCGTTTCCTACGGTACAGATACGTAATGAGCTGCGCAGCACCCGTCCCAGTGAAGTAGTCATCCCCTTTGCAGAGGCTCAGAATGAATGCCGTTTGGTGCTGAGGCGTCCGAATATACCCAAAGAAGTCAAGTCATCTGGTATGCGTGCAAGTAATCTTTTAAGCTCAGGTGCTCTGTTTTGCACTGTTCTCCTTTTACATGTTCTATTGCTACATAAACTGGCATGAATTAATGCTGATGCAAAAAAAAAAATCTTTGTTAAAGAAGATATTTTGAGTTCTATACAGTACTTAAATAATATATTCAAGCATTTTAGAATGTTCTCTAAATCATTAATTTTATTTGTTTACATTGTCTATGTGCCAGTGTCTTGGCTCCATCACTCCGTCTAACCTGTTTCAATACTTGTTTGTTACCTAATGTGTGCACCTGTTCTATGTGCATTCCAAGATTAATTTGAAGATTTTTTTTTTTATAGTTTTCATTTCATCACAATATTTTGTTAAGTGTAAGAGTGCAATACTAAACTTTGTTCCTTGATTCAGTGTCTTCTGGTTTTCACTTTGACTGCACTTTTTATTCAGAATTGTTGTTGCTGCCTGCTTGGGATTTGATTTCCTTTATGGATTATAAAAATAATTTTTAGATAATCTGTTATAAACAACAAAGAAAAGTCAAAATCAAGTCAAGAGTGTAGGGTCATAAGCACTTGCATCCTGCATTTGATTATCATGATTACACCTGTGTAAGGATTTTAAATCACAATAATCCTGAACATTCCAGACGTTTTCAGTTATACACATGAAAATTGAAAACGCTGTTAAACATATTACAAGTTCTTCCTTATTTAAAATTGCAGTTAAAAGTTGACATTATTTGTGTGTAAAATTTAGTACACGATTTAGTGTTTTTTTTGTTTAGTTTTTTTTTTTTCTTGTTGTTAAAACATAATTTAAAAAATCATCTGATCGTAGCAGGTCATAGGATTAGGCAAATACAGCCTTAGACGAACAACAACATCTAACCTTTTTCACCATACAATTATTTATTTACCAAAAATGAAACCAAAACCATTTCCAACAATTTGGACTTTATCATTCTACAGCAGGGATCTTCACATCCAGTCCTGGAGGGCCAGTGACCAGCACAGTTTGTGATTTACCAACACCCAAACGCACCCACTGAACCTACTGTAGTAATTAACAGATTAGTTGAATCCGCCGTGTTTGAGAAGAAGAATCACCAAACTGCGTTGGACACTGGGCTTCCAGAACTGGAGTTGGAGATCCCTGTTCTACAGTAAGAAAGATTATATACAAGTGGAAAACATTCAGGATGGTCAGTCATTCCCAGGAGTGGATGCCGCAGCCACAAGAGTTATATCTCACAACACATGCACTTGAAGTGTGAATATATTTAATTGCATTTCGAATATTAATATAATAATATAATTGATTATATTAGCCTCAGTACAGCTGTCGGATTTCAGGCTGTCTCAGGGAGACGCGTTGTGTCCTGTAAGTTCAAATGGTTAAAATCTTAGTACAGTACAGTTCAAAAGATGCATAAAACAACCAGGTGTCAAACAGGTCTAAGAGCCGGCCAAACATACTTATATTTCTAGGATTTTTATTCCTGATATTTTAATACACTTGGATTGAGTTTGCTGTCAGCTTCTATTAGCATTGTTTAATAAATAACCCTGGAGCAAATTGTAGATGCTTTACATATAGGAAGTTATAACATCAACTATTTTTGAATATAAAGCTTGTATAAGTTAATTGTAGCCATGCATCCAGCTTGACTTTACATATGGTTATCTGCTTTGTTGATATAATTTTTATACATATATTATATTAGAATTTTTTTTAAAATATAAATATTTTAATGAAGGCATAGTATACAAAAGCTTGTATCCATATCATGAGTATGATTTTTCCCTCTTCTATGAACATTCCAAGCATTTAAATAATTTGCGAGTATGTGAGAGAATTGCTTTAAACAGACTAGCTTTGTCTTTATCAAATTTGAGAGGATATTAATTATAATATAATAATTTATTGTTAGTAAATGACAATTGCTAAGAGTAAACCATTTTGAGGGTAAATGTCTGCACAGCCAGATAGGCACAATTATGTTATAGTTATATAATATATAATAATTATAATTATTGTAAAACTGGATAAAAGCCTGATCAGATATTATGACAGAGCATTTTATTCTCTTTTGTTACTTTTCCTTAATTTATGTTGCCTATTTTCTTTGTGTTTTTCCTTTTTTATGTGAAGCCCATTAAGCAGTTTTTCATGTAAAAATATAAGTCATTTTTGAGGCACTTTACCACATACGTATAGTGTAATAATAAACAAATGAAAGAGAAAAGGTGTCACCATTTAACAAAGAAAAATATATAACCATTGATTTGGTAACATTTTCTGTTTATTTTACATTAATGGAATGATTCTCTGGTGTCAGGTCCTTGTTTTCTGACTGTACTTTACAGTTTCTCAATAATGTAAAAAATTACATTTTTGTTTCATCAACTTGCAATAATAAAACAATATAGAGCAATGTTTAGATTGTTTTAAGAGTCCCTTTATTATAAATTAAATTCTGATTTAAGATTGAACAACTAAAAGCAGTTTTATACTGTATTGCCAATTTCAGGTCTTGGTTTGGGAGCCCTGTGCTTTTTATCACTGATTTTTTTTTTCTTCCTGTCTAAGCTAGGATTGCACCAACACATGCACAAATCAAGAATTAGAACATGGTAACTGAGTTAAAATGTATTTATTTATTCATTTATTTATTTTCATTCTGTTCATTGTCAGTTTTACAGATGCATTTGTCTGTACAGTTATTGTGGCCATAAAAACATCAACGTGTATCAATAACAGCTGTCATTGTGGAGCTGTGTGGATGCCTAAACATACAGAAAAAAGTCTTCCTTTAATAAAAAAAAAATCTAACATTATATTTCTTTGTAACGTTCAAAAGTCCAGTACAAAAAGTCATAAGTTAAAAACACCATTTTACTTTTTCACCCATAAACATCAATAAACTCAATGTTTTTTTTTTTCATTATCTACAACCTGGGGCTCTTAAGCCAATGGGGAGTAAAATCAAATAAATAAGGAAATATATAAAATAAATAAAACAACTAAGCCAAGTTAAACTTATGTTTGGACTGAAGCTCCTCAAACAGAAATCTTACAGAAACACATGAGCCGATGTGGCTGCAGCTGCTCTGAAGTAGCGTAACAGTCTGTAATGTAAGGTTTCCCAAAATAGCAGATTTACTCTCTGTGCAGACTGATAAAACTTCCTGTTTACTGTGGATTCCGGCCCACATGTTTTTTTTTTGTTGTTTTTTTTTTTACACAAATAGTTAAAAGTGGTATTTCTGTTTCAAATGAGAAGCAGATGAGCTGGCGTCAGTCTTTCAAGTAAACCAATTTAGCTTCTTATCAACTGAAATGCACTTCGATCGTGACCTTTGATAACTTCCTATCTGTTATTGCCTCATACACTGTTTGTGTGTGTGTGTGTGTGTGTGTGTGTGTGTGTGTGTGTGTGTGTGTGTGTGTGTTTGAATTCTTGTAAGACTGTAGCCAGAGAATGAGTGCTATACTGTATGTGGGCATTCATATAGAATAGCTCACAACTAATTTTTAGCATTAAAAATAAAAACATTTATATTCAGATAATCTGTTATTCTGCCTCAATTAGCCTTAGGACAAATCTGTCAACTTGGTAAGTTATGAGTAGATGGTGATGACTTCACGACCTCCACCACGTACAAGCAGCACTCTCTCAAGACCTTCAGTTAACACCTCCAGGAACTCCATATCTGAAAAATTTGGGTTAGGGAACAGACAGGATTCAGACACAGTTGAGTCAGATAATGCTTCTCAGGATGCTCTTGAAGTGTTCTCTGCAACCATGGGCTTTTTTTTTCTCTCTTTTTTGGACTTTATCTTGTTGGGACTTTTATATTGACATGGATGTTTAAAGTTTCCAGGTTCACATCCCAATTTCGTCTCGTGATTCTGGTTTTGATTCCTGTTTCTTACTATTAATCTACTGATGTACAGTTACTGGTTTTGTCATGATCCACAATTGTAAAGTGCTGTCTATAATAATCATCAGTAAATTATTAAATGCTTTATCCTAACAAGGATTGAAGTACAGTGGAACCTCGGTTTACGAGTGTTCCGCAAGACGAGCAAAGATTTTAAAGAAAATTTGACTTGAAAAACGAGCATGTCTTGGTTTATGAGTGCCGAGTTTTTTGACACCTGACACACACACACCTGACACACACACTCACTCACTCGCCTTTACACCCCCCCCCCCCCCACCCTGGCTTCACACAGACACACACACACACACACACACTCTGCTCTACACAGAAACTCTGCTCTGTCGCGATTCTTTTTAAAGGTAAGGTGCTGGTTCATTTGTTTTGTTTTGTTTTCACTTTACAGCAATGATTCCACTAGTCTGCGCTCACGCGAGTGTCATGAGAGAGATTTCTTTTTTTCCCGTTAAAACAGTGTTTCCGTTGTGTATGTGTTTTTTGTGAATCTTAAAAAGCGAGGTGGGTGGAGGGAGGAGGAGTTTTACTGGGTAAGATGTGTAAGATGAGGCGAGGGAAGGGGCTAATTCCACACACACACACACACAAACACACACACACACAAATACATGGCGCCTGCGCGCACAAACGGAAACACTTATCTGTTGGGATTTATTTTAACTTTTTTTTAAGGTAAAGTGCAGGTTAATTAGTTTTATTTGTATTATTTTAGTTTTATTTATTATTTACTTTATATATTGTATTAATTATTAATTATTTTTCTGTATTAAGTTTTTTTTTGGGCTGTGGAATTATTTCTTATGGGAAGATTTTATTTGGTCTACGAGTGTTTTGGAATACGAGCCCACTTCCGGAACAAATTATGCTCGTAATCCAAGGTTCCACTGTATATACTGTACAGTGGTAACTAGGCATATGAGCGTCCCGCTAACTAAAATTTTGCAAGAAATTTGCATTGGCACATGAAGCATTTTGGCATAAATGAATGAATGAACTGAACACTGGCTAAGTTGGGTTTTTTGGCATTTTGTTATCAAGGAGAGTAGCGGGAAGAAAAGGGAGCCGTTTTCAGTTCAGGTTTTAAAGCCAATGCCAAGAGGACTCATAAATTAAGGTTAAGTGAGGTTTAATGTCTATTTATTTAATATTTTACTTAATTTTCATGCCATTTCTAAATGTTTTGATTGTTTCTACATACAAATATATGATTATGGTGTTGGAAATTGGTAATATTTTTTGGTGGAACAGAGTATATGCATTTACACTATTTCCTATGGAAAAATGTGTTTTGCAATTCATCCTGGAAGTCATAGTTGTCCCAGCTCTATATGGGGACAAGCCAAAAGTCTGAGCATTACATTCTGCATATGATGGCCTTTTTCAAATTGTTGTCGCAAAGTTAGTTTACTGGAGCTAAGTGGCCATTTGGTTGATTGATTAAGTGTAATCATTCTATTACTAGTTCAACAATTGCAAATTCAAATCCAATTCAGGCTTTTAATACTAGAAATGCTACTGCTCCCAACTGCAAATAAAAATTGCTTTACCATAAAACACCATAAAAGTTGCTAAGACTTCCTATTTTTCCAGCTGGGATTATAATTACACCTTGAATTAAATTTATGTGTAGTCCTCGTAAAGTTGTCTAGGATTATTTAGTCTGTACTGTGAAGTCAGAATTTTTCAGTGTTTTAAGGATACAGTTCTCATCCCCATCAGGATTTCGAGGAGGCCCGGGCATGTTGAGCAGCACCAGTCTGGCATCATGGGACTTGTTCACAATGACTTCGTTGAGCTTCACTGCCGTGTGCATCCGTCTCACATTAGATTGATCTCTGGCTCACAAATAGACAAATACCAAAGATATAGCAAAAGACAAATCAGAGTAAAAGACAGAGTAAAAGAAAATTTCCTGGTTCTAAACCAGTTTAATGTCAGAGGTTCAATGTGTTTGTTAGTATTGTATTAAAAGGAAAACATTTTCAATGCTATCTTAAATTAAGATAAAAGGAAAAAGTTAAGTCCTCACGGTTTAAGACTAATGAGTTCTCTGAAGTTCTCCGGAGCGTTGTTGCGGTTTCGTCTCTCTGTGTCCAGCTTATCTTTGGTCCATGTCATCTGGATCTTCTCAGGCACTATGTCTAGAGCTTCCTCTTCTTCATCAGAGTATAAACTCCCCATTCTTATCAATGAGTGTCTGTCCTTCACTAGCTGGGCCTGTTAGGTACAAATCAGCACATTAACACCATTCCAGTATATTATACAGGTATATACAGTACCATGTTTTAGATGGTGTTAATTGGATTTTGCCAGCTGCAAGGCTGTCCTCATAATATGTTATTCACAACATATACAAGGACTTAATAAACCAGCAAACATTTTCTTTTTATTGATGGCAAGAGAAAAGAAAAAGAGAGATTAGTAAAGCCCTGCATGTTAACAGGAACTTGTAAAGTGTAACAAGTTGGTGTAATGGTGGATTCACTGGTGGATCTACTACACGAAGGGTGTTCAAGTGAAACTGGGACTTGTGAAGAAACTTCATTTGAGTGAAGACATTAAAGCGATTGGTATTTACAAGAACAGTACTGCGATGAGATTCCTAGCTGTAATAAAACATTTGAATGATGTAAACGTTTTAAGGAAGGCCATATATCTGTGAACGATGTCATTGCCGTCGTTCCTGAGAACATTCAGCGAGTGAAACGCCTGGTCCTTTAAAATTGAAAGATAACTTGCAGACAACTTGTGGAAGAGAAACAACTGTTTGTGGACACGCGGTCATTCACCAACAACCATTTGCATTTTACAGGAACTCAGCTGGAAGTTATTGCCACATCCCCCATACAGTCCTGACCTCGCTCTAAGCCACTTCTATATTCTTCTTCAAGCAGGCAGACTACAAGATCATGGCTCTGGCATAGTGAAAAAAAAAAATCTACCCTGATGGTATCCAAGCACTAGTGAAACGCTATGATAAGTGCATTAGTAAATAAGAATATAAAGGAATTTATATTAAAATTGGATAGATAGATAGATAGATAGATAGATAGATAGATAGATAGATAGATAGATAGATAGAGTACTTTATTAATCCCAAAGGAAAATTGCATAAAGGTTGCTTTTACCCTCATACTGTAACTGAGTTCTGCACAATAAAAAGTCCCGGTTTGACTTGAACGGTATAAAGACATAAAACTTGCATAGAATACGTTGGCAGTGTATTGGATAGATATTATGCACACACCTCTCTGTTCCTCTCTGCTGTTGACAGTCTCATCTGCCTCAGCATCTGAGACCTCTGCTCCATCATTAGTGTCCTCTCATAGGTGTATGCAGAAATGTCACTATCATGCTAGAAATAATAAAAAAAATAATTATTTTAGAATAGTTCTAGGGACTTGTATGCGTCCATATAAGTTGGCCAAGCAAACATTGCATACAACTAACATAAGAGAAACTATACAGCTTAGATTGTAAGGTGTTTTATTTACCATTTCTACCACTTCCACCTCTGCTTCTAATCTGAGCTGGTAAAGGAATGTTGCAAGATCCTTTTTCATCTGAATACTGTTATCATCCATCTGGGCCACAGTGAAAATACGCATCTTACACTTGCGCCATACCTAAACAACATCGAGATCACAGGATTTATGTATTTTAGCATATGGCTATAATTTAAGAGAACATAACAATTAACGAGCCATAGCGCTGAAAATTACTTCCACATGTGGCGTGTGTAACATCATGGAACATTTATGTGAACAAGAGACTGGGGGGAAAAAAGCAAAAAACATAAGACAACTATATAAGACTTTTGCTAATAGCAAACGAATATGATCCACATCGCATCATTAGTTTTACAAGAAGTTATTACACTCAAAGCTTGTGTACATTTGTGTGTTATGTATTAAAAGACTTTAAAATATTTTCTTTTAAATTTGAACCTTGTGCTGTTTGAGAAGAAAGGGTAGCAGCATGAGCATTCCTCCATCATGGACTATCCACCACACGTCGATGTGTCCGTCAATGAAGCGCTCATGGTTGCTGGGGTAGAACGACACATTCTTTGGCACCATCAGTGCCAAGTGGGCAGCAGTGGTACACCGAACCGTATCTAAAAAAACAAACAATAAAAAAGTATATAAAACTAGAAAATATATTTACTTAAGTATAGTGTTCACAGGGCTACCTATAATCTTACATCATTAAGTTTCATTATTTTTTTTATTTTTTAGTTTTTTTACCCAAGTACAAAAAGTACTTAGTAGATTGAATCCCTGGAGAAATTGTGAAGTAGCGTGCAATTGCACAGCACCTTTCCTGAGCAAAAAGCTGGAAACGGCTCATTTCTAGTCCCTATGGTTAAGAAGGTAAGACACCGTAGATTTAGATAAAATCACTAGTAAATATGTACTGTACAGTATGTGAGCCGTCATGACATGCAAATCTGATCTGACCAAAAAATCGGAAATGAACAGTGTGACTAGTAAACGTGGCCACAGGGCTACAGAGACTGTTTTCGGAATAAACATCAAAGCCAAAAGTACTCAAAAGCATGTATATCAGTGGAACTGTTGGTGCTAGAGCTTTTTACGGATTGTTTGAAAGAGGACTGTCAAGTTTCATGTATGTATTTAAAAAATGTAGTGCATGACAGCAGTTTTTTTCCGAAGTGCTCCAAAGGTATTTTCTCAGTGTGTGAGAAACCCTGTCTACAAACCCTGTCATAGCCTATGGAGTGATTTTTGCATTTATATTTAGGGCCATTTTTAAAGGGGTGTATTAGTATTATGCATTATCTAAATTATTTTTACCAAATTAGGCGGCACGGTGGTGTAGTGGTTAGCACTGTCACCTTGCACCGGCCGGGTTCGATCCCCGGCCCGGCTCGATTCCCCTTTCTGTGTGCATGAAGTTTGCATGTTCTCCCCGTGCTTGGTGGGTTTCCTCCGGGTACTCCGGTTTCCTCCCACAGTCCAAAGACATGTAGGTTAGGCTAATTGGCGTTCCCAAATTGCCCGTAGAGTGTGAATGAGTGAGTGTATGTGTGTGTGTCTGTGCCTTGCGATGGATTGGCACCCTGTCCAGGGTGTACCCTGCCATGTGCCCTAAGTCTCCTGGGATAGGCTCCAGGCCCCCCTTGACCCTGAATACAGGATTAAGCGGTATAGATGATGAGTGAGTGAGTGATTTTTACCAAATTAATAAAGGTTCTTGAGCCATTCAACATGCCACGTGATCCAATCGGACCAAAAAACGAGCAAGGTACCAAATGGACTCTCATAACTTAAAAACGACCACTAATAACCCTGCACCTTTCTCAGAGTTTTGTATCTCATGCTCATGTTTACAAGAACGTAGACCGTATCATCACACAACCTAATATCAACAGAAATGATCAGCAAGAATATATATATATTTCAAAGAATATGTACATATAGACCTATACAATGCTACAGAAGGGCACTCACTAATGAAGGTTTTCCATGCTCTTGGATCCTCGCTTTGTCTCCAGCCGTAAGGCCAACCCATGACTACTGTATTGTGCTTCATCCCACCCAAGCCACATGACTGAATAAGGTGGGCAATTCCTTCTCGCACCTTTGAGGCCACCACAACCTGGCAGAATCCCTTCACTCTCTCTATTTCCATCATGTTTTTTATGGTCTGAAACACACAAATACAACAATTTTGTTATAAACATGAAGCACTAAATTGGTTTAATGTATCCAGTTTCTTTTATATAAAAATGAAATAAATATTCAGTGATTCACCACATCATTACCTGTTCTGAGGCCTGAGCTTCCCCATAGCTGTCCAGGAAGTTGCCCTGGATTACTGATCCCACAATTGTCAGGCCCTTTCCTGCCTTTAGTTGTGAAGCAAAGGTGAGCATTCTGGGATATTTGACATGCAAATCTTCATCCAGCTTCAGCAGCACAAGCAACTGTGGTCTGTAAACATGAACTAGCCTTTTAATTCAGTGGACAGCTATGTTATAGGGTAACCAGAAATATTTGACTTTAGTGACACAAAGAAAGTATAAACATGTTTAGTTAACACACAGGTAGTGGTTTGGTAACAGAAACCCACAGAGAGAAATACAGGAAGTGTGGTATGCCGAGGCAGCTGACAGCGACTCCTGCCACCAGCGTTGCATGCTAATATACTGTAGATAAAAACTTATATGGATTTTAAGCACCTTTACATGATCACCCTCATCGTTACATGCCTTCCTCAAGTCAGGTCAAGTCAAGTAACGTAGACTTTTATTATCATTTCAACCATATATAGTTTAGCACACAGTGAAATTAAACAACGTTTCTCCAGGACGAAGGTGCTACATACAACATAAATTAACACAACTAGCTAACTTATTTTTAAATCAACAGAAAACTAGCTAAGTCCTATACAAAAGAGACAACATAAAGTGCACCTGCAAATGTGCAAACAAGAGCAACAAATTGACAAAAGGACAACATGACACATTTCAATACTTCATGGTGATGAGGTAATGAGTTGAGGTAGTGGGAGGAGAACCAGTAAACATTCCTTGTAAGTAGCGTTGAAGATAAAAAAGAGTTTTGTGCAATTAACAAGTAACAAATCTTATTCCACATACTGATGGAATTTAGGGCGCACTGACTTGAGATTTGCATGGTTAAAATCTTTAGCGATTATAAACAGTGCATCGGGGTGTTTGTTCCGCAGTTCACTGATCCTAGCAAACAGTACACAGAGCGCTAATGCTAAGAAAGCATAGCGCTAATGCTAAGGAAGCATTTCACAGAGTGCTTCCTTAGCATTAGCGCTAGGTGGAATGTACACTCTGATAATGAAAATGTCACAAACTCAACCAGCGATGAACAATATCTACTGTAGAAACTAGCACTAGAATTCTTACACCATTCCGTGGTAAACACACAAGCCATCGCCGCAAGTCTTACTGCACTAATGCACTGTAAGTGAAAAGAAAAATCAAGCAGCACTAGCATTACAATTTCTTGATCACATGGATCACCCTTGTTTAAAACGATAAAACATCATACCTCCAGTTTTTGGTGTGAGGCGGGCCTGCTTCCAAACGAAGCAAGGCATATCGGGCAGCACTGAGGGATAGACCACGGATCCCATCTCCCCATTCCTTCTCTGCTCTGAAGCACAGATTGAGAGAGAGTATGACCAAAGCATGTATGGAAGCATATACAGTCAGTACCTTGGTGCTGGTTAAACTAAAGAACTACTCTTGTAGAGTAGTGAACCACTCTTGGTGAACAACACGTGTTTGCACCACTACTCACCCTTGGTATTCAATGTATTTGTAGATCATGCCAGCGATGCACATTGCTACGATGGCGTAATACCAGGATGAGATAAACATTAGAGCCAGACACATACTCATTCCTAGGAAAGACAGGGCCCTGAAAAATAAACAAATAAAACACTAGATATACGTTGTTCCATGGAAAGTCTAAAATGCTCATAATTATTCAATTTTTTAATACATTTCATATAATTTTATACATTTTAACACATTGAAATGAAATAATTTTACACATTATCCTAGGGTTAAATACATTTTAATAAATTAAACAATCAATTTTCTTTTCCCAACACTAGTTTGACTGGTAAAGCAAGACTCAAAAGAAAGGCAATGATTGATGATCAATTCTAAATTGCATGTACACTGACCAGTGATAGTATTTGAACCGCGGTCGCCAGTTTGGGGTTCTGAGCAGAGTTTGAACAGCACAAGCCAAATTTACAAACAGGTAACACATCAAGAAAAACCTGTTGGAAAAGCAACATGCAGGTAACTTGTTAAGCAAATAGAAACAAGTACTGGAATAAAGCAGAAGTTGTTGAGGATATAAGGATATAAGACACAAATAAAAATGCAATTAGTTGTCTTGCCCAAGCTCTAATTAACTCAGAACCTACAGTAACATAGCATGGGCTTGAAGCTATTGCATGAAACCTTTATGACCAGAGTGCTAGAAACAGCCACATTTGTTACCTTAGGGTAATAATTTTAATTTTAAAATGGAAAAAAAAAAAGTTTAATGTTGCCGTTTCCTCTGTACACATATGATCATTGCCCTTATCTGAATCTACATACTTTAGTGGAAAGCCAAAACTACTAATGACCCTGAAAACACCATTGCCACTGTGACCCATGGTGGTGGTAGCATTGTGTTGTAGGGATGATTTTCACCAACAGGGAAAGGAAAATGGTTAAGATTGATCACAAGATGGAAGTAGACAATTATGGGACAATCCTCAAAGATAACCTGTTCCACCATGGAAATGGCCCAAGCCTCCTCTCCTGCCAACAATGCAATGGCTCAAAACAAACAGCTAGAATGAGAGTAACTTATGTGAAGACTTAAAAATTGGAGTTCACCAAAAGGGTTTATTTAATCTGATAGAGCTTGCGAAATGTTGATATCTGTGCAGTGTATGTTATTTTTCTTACATAGAGAGAATGGGAGCCACCATATCCAGCGATGCAATTAAAATACCCAACTCGGCTATGAGTGCAGTGAGCAGCAGGGCCCATGTAGGCTCCCCATTGGCTTTACCATGTCCAAACACCTAGATGTAACACACACACACACACACACACACACACACACACACACACACACACACACACACACACACACACACACACACACACATGCACAAAGAGTACTTTGTATTATGCAGTACAGTACAGACTAATTTACATAGTAACTTGCAAATACATCTATCTTTATCACTTACATAAAATCATATCATTACATATCAGATACAATTTTTTTTTTTTATAGGAATGGCATTTTAAAAGTCGGTTGTAAATTTGACAGTTAACAAGATATGGCAATAGGACATGCAATGCTACAGTTAACAGAATATGAAGGTCTAATCTAGGCATATGCCTTGGGATGGTTCCTAAATGGTTTCAAGCAGGCCAGGTCTTACTCTGAGAAAAGGAATGATGTTGTCCTTAGCGATGGCTTGCAGAAGGCGGGGTGCTCCAGTTAACGACTGCAGTCCTGCCCCTACCGTAGAGAAGAACGAGCCGATCACAATGACCCATGGTGAGGGCCAGGACAGCGTTCCAACTACCAGGTTTTTATTAACTGCATCTCCAAATCTGTACATACACATATGAAATTTGTTTGCGAATACATTAAAATACATGCATTTTTTTTCTGAAATGCTGGATAATCAATCAATCAGAATTAATTTTTAGATGAGAACTTACTTGTCTCTGAGAACCACTCCTTCAATACAGGCCCCGAACAAGACCACTGAACTGAAATCTGACAATGCTAACTAAGGAAGAAACTGATTTCTCAAGGTGTTTAATATGAGTGGGATTCTTAAGATGTTTTACTGATTTTTCGTCAGTAGCTTTTTTTTTTTTTTTTTGCTATAGATGCTATGAGATACAATATGGGGTAAATGAAAATAAATAGATTAATTAACAGCAGGAAGGATACAGACAAGAGAGGTGGTGGTGATGGCCAATATTGTCCCTACAGGAATAGACTTCTGAGCATCTTTCAAATCTCCTGATCTGTTCGATCCAGCCATAATGCCTAAAAAAGTAAAATTGAGGAAGGTAAAGCATAGCTCATTGTACATAACCCTTCTCTGTGTATTATTTACACATGCATATTATTTTATCATCCTATATATCTTCCTTCATTGCACTCGGTGTATATAACTATTTCTGTGTACAGTTTACCTATGCAAATTATTTATCATGGTATACAATATCTTCCTCTTGCATGCATCTAAATCATTGGACTCATTGTACATAACTCCTTCTCTGTATACTGTTTACATGCAAATTATTTATCATGACATACAATACCTTCCTTATTGCACCACCTATAATCATTTGTTCATCTGCACTCATTGTACTTACCTCCCTCACTGTATACTGTTTATATATGCACTGCAAAAAATACACTTCTAGTTAGATGCTAACTATATTTCGCTGCCTACAAGTGCAGTGACAATAAACTTGAATCTAATCTAATCTAATCTAATCTAATCTAATCTAATCTGCTCATTCAATATTACGTTTAAAAACAAGTAACAAGTTAGATTAAACTAGATTCAACTTTATTGCCATTGCACATAGTTACAAGGCAACGAAATGCAGTTAGCATCTAGCCAGAAGTGCAAGTTAGCAGTGCAATATAAACATATATACAGATCTATAAAACTTATATGATAAAAGTAAGGTCTATGTATAAATTGTATTACAGAAAGAAAAAAAAAAAAAAAAATATATATATATATATATATATATATATGTACATGAATATACAGTGTAAAGTGAGCATAGACGGATAAATTAATGTACAGAATAATTGTAAATCTACAGATATGTCTAATTATAAATATGTGTAATAAAGATATACAGAAACTATATATAGGTGAATTTACATTATGTGCAATAGTATGAATATACATATGAATAAATATGAGTAATTTAGCAGCTGGATGGAAATGCAGAGTATACCTATACACACATATCTACATATATGAATATACATATATTAGTATACAGTCCATGTGCAGACTGTACAAATGAATGAACAGGAAGTATTTACAGAGGTATTAAACAGGAATGTTGGGTTATCATTGATGGTGGTACTGCCCATGTAAGGGGGTCAGTGAAGTTGTGCTCAATAAGGTAACTACTGTGGGGTAAAAACTGTTCCTCAGTCTGCTGCTCTTGGCTTTCAGGCATTTGAACCTTTTTCCAGAGGGAAGGAGAGAAAACATTTTATGTTCAGGGTGAGAGGTGTCCTTCACGATGCTTCGTGCTCTATGCAGACACCTCCTCTTGTAGACTTCCTCAATGACAGGAAGTGGGGTACCGATGATGCGCTGGGCGGTTTTTACCACCCTTTGGTTGGATTTGCAATCCGAGACAGAGCAGTTACCATACCAGACTGTAATACAGCTGGTTAGGATGCTCTCTACTGCACAACGGTAGAAATTGTTCATTATGTCTTTAGAAAGGTAATTCTTCCTTAGTAGTCTCAGGAAGAACTGGCGCTGGGAAGCTTTCTTGAGGAGACTGGAGGTATTAGTGAACCAAGTTAAATCCTCAGAAATGTGTATCCCCAGGAACTTGAAGTGTGTAACACGTTCGACCATTGTCCCGTTGATGTAGACAGGGGAGTGTGTGTTACCTCTTCTCCTTCTAAAGTCCACAATGAGTTCCTCGGTCTTACTGGTGTTCAGGAGCAAGTGGTTGTCAGCACACCACTCGGCCAAGTGCTTTACCTCTGCCCTGTAGTTAGTCTCATCCTTGTCATTGGTGAGATAGGTTTGGAGTGTTTAGGCACAGGCACAATGGAGGTGGATTTAAAGCAAGTAGGCACTGTTGATTGATGTAGGGACAGATTAAAGATGTCTGACATGACTTCAGTCAGCAAGAATGTGCAGGATTAGGAATGTGTATGTTAGAGGGACAGTGCAGGTAAGATGGTTTGTGGACAAAGAGAGGACAGAATAAGATGATTAGGATATGTACAGAGGAGGGTAAGGGTTATGTTGGGTGGAGAATGTTACAGATGTCGCTGCAGAGCAGGAGCAGAAGAGGGAGACCCAAGAAGAGGTTTATGGATGTGATAAGGGAGGAGTAGGTTGGAGAAACAAAGTACGATATGGTAGACAAAATTAGATAGAGCCAAATTGTCCACTGTGGCAACCCCTAATGGGAGCAGTAGCATTTACAATAAAAAGCAAAGTAGGCCTAGAACAGAGCCTTGTGGCACATCATATAGAATATCACAACTTTGAACTCTGTCTGAACTCTGCCTGTACCTGTGGCTGAGGGAAAAAATATTCCCACAAGGAGGGTGAAGGATGTGGCAATGTCTGCAGATACATAATATCTGAAGGAATCCATAGAACCATGGACATCCTCAGATGACAGACTCGGTTTCTCCAGAATCTGCCCTTTGTCCATGTAATCGCCCCACATGTTCTCTGCATCAAACACACACTTACTGTAAAAGACTGACTTCATGAAAAGCAGTAAAACTTAACATTATGCAACTTTAATTATCATTGCCTTACATGTTTTTTTTTTTCATGTTTATACAAAAGCCTACATACATTTCATAGTAGACATTCCTACCTCTGATAATTCCACTGGCCAGTCCAGGAATTCCCTGAATTTCAGTCACATTGTTCTGGGCAAAGTACTCATCGCAGTGAAACATGCTGCCATTCTCTGAACTACAGAAGTTATTCCACAGTTTACTGTGTACTGTGTCATTCCCTATAAGGACTGTCTTTGCACACACATCAAAAAGATCACGCACCAGCGTTCTGTTCCCCAGCATACAAATCCTGAACAAGAACAAACACAAGCATTTTCTGCATTTGGTGTCTCACAAACGTTTAGTCGATTGCTTTGAGTCACTGCATTGCTAATTTGTGTGTTAATCTAAGTCAGGAATCGAAATAAAATCAAATTCATCCCCTTTCCTTTAAAATATTTTACTACAGCTTGCTGATTGATGATTGAAGTCGTAAATATCCCAGCTATTTTGCTGTATCCTGTTTTTAGAGAGTGCTTGGACTTACGGGAACTCAGGGGGCTGGAAGATGGATTTTATCGCCCCAGCGTAGATAGAAACAATGGAAATGATGACACAGGTGAGGAAGAGTGAGGCAAACTTGTTCACATATTTTACTCCGACGAATACCACAACAGCCATGAGACTGAGGCAGATACTGCCATAAACTCTCATGTTGTTCAGCATGACGCTGCTCTCTGCTAAGACGTCAGTGGCATGAAATATGGCTGCTTGCGGCACCAGGTATTTCTGTGGATTTCAGAACACAAATAGGAGACATCCTAATAAGGCAGAGTAGATAATTTTGTAATCACAAAGTCATAGTTTATTATTTTGGTATTTACAGGTATACAGCTACTCATTACATGAATGTTTTATATCTAACTATTTATAACTGTTGATTGAAGATATATATGTACAGTATACACAGTATATATGGTTGTGATTTAAGTCAAATGGGACTGATGAAATTTTTCATGAATGAAGGCATAAAACCAATTAACCAATTCTGGAAGAAGTGGTTCCAGAATACTGAGAAAATTCTACAATTCTACAGTACCGTGATGGTATCCAAGCACTAGTGAAATAAAGGGAGAAGTGCATTATTGTTGCAAGGGATTACATAGAGAAATAAAGGTAGTTTTGACTCTCATAACTGTATTCTGTCATTCTGTACAATCAAAAGTCCCGGTTTGACTTAACACTCCTTGGTTGTACAGATTCTTGAAATTATTCCTAATAAAAAAAAGTTTGACTTACAAGAAATATTTCTATGGCTCCCAGGATGTACATGGCAGCAGCAAAAGTTGTTCCTAGGTAGAAACAAAGCCCTACTGCACCCCCAAACTCTGGCCCCAAAGAGCGTGAAATCATAAAGTATGCTCCACCAGCTGGAAAACAGACCACATGTATTCACACAAACAGCAGCACTGATACAGACATAATAATCACACTGTGCAGTATACTAACTATAGACGTTTTAAACACAGGAGCTCTTTCTATAAATAACTGATTTGTGATCAGTAAAAAGTAGGTAATTTTAGGCGTTACCTGGGACAACACCGTTGGTAGCAATGGCACTCATTGATATTGCTGTGAGCATTGTCTGTAAAACAGTATAAAAATGGTTAAATTATTGTAGGTTTAAGACATTGGAACTCTTTTTGAATCTAACCCTAAATCTAAAAAGTGCAAATAAAGTATTTTAAGTAGTTCTGAAAAAAAAAAAACAATTATTTAACATTATTTATTTTCCATGGGACCTTGGGTTGGGTAAGACCTATAGCATCCCCTACATGCTATACTGTAATGTTCTGTAAGTACATTAAATGTGAATAAAAAATTGTGAAAAGGATACATCCATGTATTAAAACCTGTGTACCTATGTATGCATATATCCATATGTTCTGATACTGTATAGTTTTATAGTTTCTGTAATATAGATCTGGGTTATTTTTTCAGTTAGGGACATGTTTCTGGTTAGTTGTTTATAGTCATAACTATTTTAAATGTTTAAATGCAATATACATCATTTTAAATATTTGTAAAAATTCTTAACTTTTTTACATCAGTAAGTATAAACAGCATAAGACCTACTTTATTTTTTGTTATATACAGCTAATGTTTTCTACTTGTATATGCATATGATTTAAAGGCACAGCATCATCTAGTGGATTTTTTTTTTTAGCATAACCTCAGCCGAGTGGTAGAGATGGCTCAATCAGGGTTTTGAACATGCAATACTGACTCAAAATATGCTCTACCAAAAAATTGAGCAGGATGATGAATGGTTAAGTTCAGTTACTTAACTGTGCTACTGAATTCTTGAATGTTGTTTAATTTCTCTAAGAGCAGCTCTGACACACCACATCTGGCATTGCTTCTGTAACCACTATTAGTAACTATTCTTTAACAGGGACTTGTATGGCAGATTCTCCACATAATCATACATCATTTTATTTTCCTTGGGTCCCATGGTAGGGACCTATAACATCCCCTAAGTGCTATAGTCTAAGTGCTAAAGGAATTGTCTCATGGTCATTACGAACATTAAATGCAAATAAAAATATGTAAAAAGTATACATGCATGTATTAAAATGTATGTATGCATATATCTATAGGGTTTTTTATATCTATGTGTTCGTACTGTATACTGTATGTAGGTGTATGATATGCAACAGCTCACACATGTGCAGCACATAAACACGATGAAGAAAGACTGCACAACTCCAGCTGTGCCGACAATCCAGGTGAGACGCAGGAACAGGATAACTCCAAATATATTCTGCAGACATGGCAGGTAAACTCCCATCAATGTGCCCATGTTTGGAGACTACACCAATGAGGGAAGAGAGAAAGCAAGAGCAATATGAGTCACAAGTTTTTACCCGACACTGAGAATAATATTGAAATTTCTGAAATTTAATGTTAGCAATAGCAATCCCTGGATTTTGCCACTAATGCCAAGTCCAACGTCATTTTCCAACATGTGTAATTACAAGTGAATGACTCAGTAATAATTATTGACTCATTCATTTTAATTCAAAAGAGCTATAAAAATTCTATCCTAGCATTCCTGGCATAATTAGTTTCACTCATAATTCATAGTATTTACTTACTAACATTATTTATGTCACATACTATATAAGATGTTCAAATTGACAACAAATTACATTTTTGTATATACGGTATATACACTGCCTGGCCAAAGAAAAGTTGCAGACCCAATTGTTTTTTTTTGTTGTTTTTTTTACCAATGTGATGGCCAGTTCATCATCGTTGTCTCATCATTTATAATGGCTTTATCCTGTGTACAGAGTTGTGGGGGCCTGGAGCCTATCCCAGAAGACTTAGGGCATGAGGCAGGGTACACCCTAAACAGGCTGCCAAGGCTGCACAGGGCACACACATACACACATTACGGGCAATTTCGGAACAACAATTAGCCTAACCTGCATATCTTTGTACTATGGGAGGAAACCGGAGTACCCAGAGGAAACCTACCAAGCACAGGGAGATCATGCAAACTCCATGCACATAGACCCCGAGGCGGTAATCGAGCCTGGACACTGGAGGTGCAAATTGACAATGATAACCATTAAGTAGTGACCAATTCATGTGTGAAAACGATTCCTCATGCTCTCAAAACTACTCTTTCACAATTTAAGTCCTGGAATATGGCCATGCCATCAGGGGAGAAAAATGGTCCATTTATGGTATTACCTTCAGTACTTTTGAGTTTTCAGCTGACTTTATTTTCTGGCCACATAACATTACCAAATCTAGACCTGACCAACTCAAGCAATTTGAGACTGTAACGCTGTGTACAGAGCCTTGAACAGCAGGCACTGTGCATTATGGGTGCATTGCTTCATGGGCTTCCCTTCTTACCCTGATGCACCCATCACTGGACTCATCAGTCCAGTACTTACGGGAATCTTTTGTTCAGAGTCCCACTAAAATGTGGTTTTGTTATGGACACACAGCTGTTTAGACCCAATTCTGTGAGTTCTCAGATTTCTTCTGTTAGTTTTTTACAATGTAACTTCACTAAGCTTTTAAGTAATTTCCATTTATGGTCATTCATGATCTACTTCTGATCGCATTTTTTCCACAAAATTGACATGTCAGCACTGTTTCTCCATTTTTAAAAAAAATAATTTGTTCCAATAATCTTCCATTAATTCATTTTCTGTTTTCTTTGCCTGATGCCATACAATGTTTTGACCCTTTAGAAATTTTTTATTTTATTTTTACAGGCAGTGTATATATTGTATAACTAACTGTTCCCTAAAGTTTTGTTTAGCTGTGTGTGTGTGTTAAACCTTTGGCATTTTCCTCTTTGAAGCATCAGCACTTTCTGCCTCTTCATGCTCCTTTGCACCTTGAGTAATGTTTGTATAGTTGACCAGGCGGCTGAGGAGGGATGAGACCTTGGGCCGGATGTCCAATTCCTCCTGTAGTGCACAGAAACTATTAATTAATTTGACAGACGCAAAATACCGGACTAATTATTTCTGCTACTAGATGGACCTTGGATTTTAATAGGTCAAAAAGGAAAACAACCTCGAACAATGCCAAGTTCTTGTCATAGTAGTCATTCCTCTTTGCTGCTAAAGCTGTGCTATTGAGAAAAGGAACATCTTCTTTGTGATTGCTGTGCCCTAAAAGTATGAAAGAAAGAAAGAAAGAAGCTAATATAATTATCAATGTGTAGCATTTATTTCCAGTACAGTAAGTATATATATATATATATATATATATATATATATATATATAATGGCATGCCGTTTAGGAAAATATTAATGAGAGAACTTGTTATGCGCTAAAATGCCCTCCTGCCACAAATTGCCCCCCCCCCCCCCACATAATCTCTATCAAATATTATATTAGAAAGAAATTTATAGGATTATGATTTAGAAATTACAAATTAGACCAAATGGATTTGATTATAAATTAAGCATTATAAAAAATTACATGTTGTATAGGGAAAAAAATATAAATTATAATTTTTTTATATACAAGATGTATTTTTGATATTGCTTATTTAATAATAAAAATCATTTCGTTAAATTTTTCATCATAAATATTTATTTAGTGCAAGCATTTTTGTATTACATGACAAATCCCTGTAAAATAAATGTGCCACAAAATAAACATTATATGGGAATTATGTTCTCGACACCTGTCACGTGCCAAGGGTTAATTATAATAGTTATATCATATTTGATAACAATAAACCTATGAATTTATGTAATATAATAACATAATAATAAGTAATATAATATTTGATAGAAATTATGTAGGGGGGGGATCTGTGGCAGGGGGGGGGGGGGTGGGGGCATTTTAGCGCATAACACCGGTCTTCCGTGGTGAAATAGCGAATAAATGTCTTCATCCATAGTCTGATACTGAGTGCGGCTTGTGCCACCACTTTGGGCCGTACACGCACACACCAATGTGTGGACCATCTCTTCATTTCTCAGAATTGCAGCAACCAAGTTTCTCGCCGACTCACTCATCCTTTCTATTTCAATATATCAGTTTTCAATCCATACTGTATATTCAGATTTCATTCCATATATATATATTTTCAATCAATATATTCCGAATCCATTCAATATTCTCACGTTTCATTCAATATATTCAGAGTTTTCATTAAGTTCTCTCATGAATATTTTCCTAAACGGCATGCCATAATATATATATATATATATATATATATATATATATATATATATATATATATATATATATATATATTATTACTGCGGATAGTATCAAACAATATAACCAAACTGTGAAATGCAATGAAGAGATTAATCCCCTCTCTCTCACACACATAATTTTTAGGCAACAGACGGTCAGATTGATCATTTTCAGTGTCAGCTCTACTTGCAAATAGTCTTGGTACAGTATTAAAGGAAAGCCATATCATGATTTGATAGATCTTTTTTAGATCATTATTTAACTCATAGGTTAATCTAAACCAAAGTTTTACTTCAGCATAATTTACTTCATAAGTAAAACTAGCAGTACATCAGCAGGAAGTATAGGAAAACACTAACTGTTTTTAATAATAAACAAAATTGCTCAAATAAGCAAAACCTATTATTATTATTATTAATTATTAAAAAATTATTAATTTTAATTAATTATAAAAAAAACAAGCAATGAAACGTGAAGCCCACAACAAATCAGTCTAAAGTATGTTACAGTATTTTAGCAAAATTATGCGGGATTTAATAAACCATTAATGCACATGTGTCATTATAACATTCAAACAAACATCATTTAATACAGATGCCAACTCACTTTGTTAAGATTACTGATAATGGTATTAATGAAAATGCACTAATGAACTAATACATTACATGAAGTTATTTTTTATGCACATTATTACATACAGGTATATTATTATGTATTAAAAGTATATTATTTTTGTGTTTATCTTTCCTCTTTTTTTATCTCACACTCCTTAGTAAATCCACACATATTCCCTTATTTGTAATAGAATAAGTATCTAATCAGGTATACTTCAAAAAGGACAACATTCATATCCTTTTAAAAAAAAATTTTTTAAGAGATAATAAACATTTTGAAAATGTATTTATTAACTTCCAGGATGCATGAATAAAAGTCCAAAAAACTAAAGTAAAAAAAAAAGAAAAAAAGAAAAGATTATGTTAAAAAGTAAATAAATAAATAAATAAATGTCAGATCCTGTTGTTTTTGCATTTTCAGTAAAATGTGAGAATTTACAGAACCCCAACCAAACCCAATCATAAATATAAGAACAACTCAATCAATTCTATTCCACACAAAACTTTGTGAATTTCGCAAAATCATTCACCTTTACTGCAGCTGATACAGCAGGACTGACTTTATTAAGACCCTGAGTTTAACCCTCAGCAAACAAACAGGCCTATCTCTTTTTTCATTCTGCATGTTGTGGGCTGAATAACACTCACCTTTGCCTTGTTTTAGTGAGCCATTAGAGTTGGCAGTGGCATTGCTGTGGGTCAGCATGTCTCTCTGATCTTAGAAATGTTATAAGCTCTGGCTATAGTCACCCTCCATGGAAGCCACTGTGACCTCATATTGAGTGAGAGAGAGCTTATACTAATACAGAAGACTGGCAACACACTCACACACACACCCACACAAACATAACACTCAGACATTTGGATGTATTTTTTGAGAGCATTTATAATCATAAACATCAAAGATCACATCTAAAAGGGCAACACTAAAAGACTGACACGCACAATTCTGGGCACAGATAAGTACTGGTGCAGTAGGGAAAACAGACACAGCCAAATTCAATATGTGGTCATCCATCCATCCATCCATCCATCCATCCATCCATCCATCCATCCATCAATCCACCCGTACCTTCATATTTTCTTCCTTATTTTTTTATTGAATATTTATATATTATATATCTATATTTAGATTTTTTTTCTCTCTCAATATTGTTTAATTGCATTGCACTTTAATTCTGCTAAACCATTGATTGCCCTTTTAGAGATAACAGGGAAGATTATATGCATGCTTGAATACATGAACACATGAGAAAAAAAAATTACACCCATTAGGCAGTTTATGATCTGTGGACGAGGTTCAAGATGAAATAAAAACTGGTTTAATGCTACCACCTAGTGTCAAGCATCATAACAGAATTTCTGCTCGCATTGGTAATGTCAGTTTGAGAAGCTCATAGATCATGAATAGTACTAAAAAGGTGTATGAAAATATGTTTCCTTAGACACAACTTGATCGCCTCATTCATATATCAGTATATTCTAGAAAAAAAGCCAATATAATATAGGTCACCATGACACACTAGTGCCACTAAAGTCGATGAATTTTAAACTGACTTGCCTGATCTTGCCACAAACAGAACGTTTTAAACAGTGCTGTGGTGTATTGTACTGGAATTCTCATTATGGGGATTAAAGCTTCAGAAATGTTTTTAGAGCACACATTGAGCCTCCTGCTGTGCCGCTGCAGGAAAGAAAAGAACACACTGCACTGACAAGTTTGAACACATTAACAACGCTAGTGAAAAATTCCACAAAGCATCGGAGATCAAAGAACAGCAACAAAACACGCTATGGTTTTGGTCTCACCACTTAGAGAACTGGCCTTACACTGACCTGTTGTGTTACATTGGATGGGCATGTTAATGGAGGTCTATTGTTTATACTGGATCTTTTATAACTGTAGGTTTAAGTGATTTCCCCCCCCCCGACGTTTTTAAATGCTTTGGTTTTAATAAATAGTTTTAAAGCTTAGTATTTTTTTTTTTTTATGAAATACTGTATCAGGTAGGTTATTGATCTGCATTGATACTTACAGCACCACCGTTCACTTAAGCAATATAACATGAGAAGGGATGCTGTTGTACCAAATATCAGCATGACTGTGATGCAGACTTAGTCATAGGCACTTCCCAAATACATAATACAATATCACAGCCATGCTGATATCTAGCACAACAGCATGGCCTCAAGTGTGATATAATGTTTTCAACACCAGTTCCACAAACAAAATCTATCATCAAAATGTTATGATTTGTTTGTTTGATTTGTTATTTAACCAGTTATTTTGCTCCACCAACACCTATCATTCCTGTGATTGGAGGAACGAGCGTCCAACAGTTAAAAACTGACAATTAGTGTAATTAACAGCGGTGCATACTGTTTTAAATTCTAACCGTTACTATTTAGCTAAAAGGTGAGAAGAATAAACCATGGAGGAGGTGGACACTATTGAAAAACATTCACTTCATATTTCTATTTATTCTTCTTTATCCACTTATGAGCAATTACTTAGGAGACAAACTTTTAAAATGATATAATATTATCAGATGTTTTTTTTTTTTTTTTTCATTTGTCAGGCAGCTGCTTTCCCCTCTTTCCAGTACTGAGGAACATACCATACTTTCATCCACACTGGCAACTGACAGTCAGTGTAGGTAATGACTCCTATGATGCAAAGTGACATATTGTTAACGGTCCCAGTGCCGTTATGCTCTATATCGCAACTCATGAAATGTCCCCCGTCCAATCACATTACTCATTTTGATCTAGCTGTTGTATAGGTATGCTTATATATCATTGTTATCCTAATTCTCCTACTACCCAGGGGTTTAAAAATCTTTTGCGTGTGTGTTAAGGAACAGTAAAACCGATTAACCACAGAAAACATTGTACAATCGCATTATGGGATTTGGTGTGAAATCCTATTTTCCAAAAGGTTCTCATTTAATGGAAGTTTAAAGATTGTATTAGGACAGGAAGTCATGCTGCTTAGGCTGATTTATCCACGGAGGTTTGCCACCAAAGGTCTGTGTTTTGGCTGCACACTGCAGTGCTTGACGTAATAGTCCCCATAATGAATACCTTGTTCTTGTATATATGTGTGTTTGTGACGAAAGGCTTTCCCTGCAGTGGTGTGTAGGTTTTTATGGCTAACATAAGCAAAACCCATTACTTGTTCATGTTTATAATGTCACGGACACCTGGAACCAACTGTCTGCGTTTTTTTAACTACAGTAACCACTTAATTGCTACCTCACAGGTGCGTCGTATTGCACACAGGTGCTTCTTAATCTTGTCTGCTCAGGTGGCCTCATGATTCATCATTCAGAGACAGAGACCAGACATTCTCTGGCCATAGCGGTGAGTAGAATAAGACAATCATATGGAACAAACAGTCATGATCATCATGACGTTGTTATATCTTTTTCAAAACTTAATTCTGATTTTAAAAGTTTACAGATTGTGCTTACAAAATATGGCTTTTTTTTTGCTGTAAAGTGTATAGTTTGGTAAAGTTTTGTCAACTGGTTATAATTTCAATATGTTATACATATGGAAGCAGGTAAGGTTTTGGGATGGTCTTCATGAGAGCCAGTTTCATCATGGTGCTTGATGGGTTTTGCAAATGCACTTGACACAATACTGTTCTTGCATGAACTGTTCCAGAACAGCTGACCTTCTTGGCTTAAAATAACAACTGACTAATATTACTGTTGTTATTTAATTGCCTAAGTTAATTCATCTTAGGAATGACAGATACAAGTCCTGCACAGTGGGCCAGATCGATTTTGAGCCATTCTTCTTGCTGAATAGTGGCCAGGTCACTACGTGATGCTGGTGGAGGCAAACGTTAAAACTTAAAAATGTTAAAACTCCTCCAAAATGGCTTTGTAATATTTGATGACTCTGCAGGCCATGGGAGATTTTCAACTTCACTTTCATATTCATCAAATTACTCTGTCACCAGTCTTGCTGTGTGTATTGGTGCATTATCATCCTGATACACAGCACCACCTTCAGGATACAATGTTTGAACCATTGGGTGCACATGGTCCTCCAGAATGGTTTGGTGATCCTTGGCAGTGACGCACCCATCTAGCACAAGTATTGGGCCAACAGTAGGGAATGCCATGATATTGCAGCCCAAACCATCACTGATCCACCGCCATGCTTCACTCTGGGCATGCAACAGTCTGAGTGGTACACTTCTTTGGGGCTTCTCCACACTGTAACTCTCCTGGATGTGGGAAAGACAGTGAAGGTGGACTCACATTGTTTCACATTGTCCACAGCCCAAGATTTTCACTGCTGGCACCATTGAAACTGATGTTTGGCATTGGAACATGTGACCAAAGGTTTGGCTATAGCAGCCCGGCTATGTTCATCAACCCTGTGTAACTTCCGACAAACAGTTTGGGTGGAAACAGGAGAGTTGAGGAGCAATTTAATTCTGCAGTGAGTTGGGCAGCTGTGGTTTTATGTTTTTTGGATACAATCCAGGTTAGCACCCAGACATCCCTTTGAGACAGCTTCCTCTAGTGTCCATAGTTACTCCTGTTGGATGTGGTTCGTCCTTCTTGGTGGTATGCTGACATTACCCTGGATACCATGGCTCTTGATACATCACAAAGACTTGTTGTCTGGGTCACAGATGCGCCACCGAGACGTGCACCAACAATTTGTCCTCTTTTGAACTCTGATGTCAACCATAATGTTGTGTGCATTGCAATATTTTAAACAAAACTGTGCTATCACTCTGCTAATTAAACCTTCACACTCTGCTCTTACTGGTGGAATGTGCAATCAATGAAGATCGGCCACCAGGCTGGTCAAATTTAGCCATGAAACCTCCAACACTAAATTGGCCAGTGTTTCAGTTTCATACTGTATATATGTACACTGTATACAGTGTGTGTGTGTGTGTGTGTGTGTGTGTGTGTGTGTGTGTGTGTGTGTGGATAGATAGATAGATAGATAGATAGATAGATAGATAGATAGATAGATAGATAGATAGACAGACTGAGCACAGCGACATGATACAATGTAGTTACACTGTATTAGGAAGGTCACCCCTGGTCAATGACTTCAAAGCAGACTGTGGTTTCAAGAAGTTGTTGTTGCTATTCAAGCTCAACTATGCACAAAACTACAGGAACTGGGGTGCAGAAAAATGGCAGCAGGTGCTCTGGGACTGATGTGTCAAAATTTGAAATATCTGGCTGCAGCAGGAGACAGGTTGTTTGCTGAAGGACTGTAAAGGTAACAGTGAAAAATTCCTTGCAAGTTTGGGGCTGCATTTCTGAAAGTGCAGTTGGAGATTTGGTTTGGATAAATGGTGTCCTCCATGCTAAGAAATACAAACAGATACTTATCCATATTGCAATATGATCAGGGGGGCATCTGTTTGTTGCCAAATTTATTCGGTAGCAGGACAAAGACACCAAACATAGTGTACAGCCAATGTCAGTAAGAACTATCTTCAGCACAGAGAAGAACAAAGAGTTGTGGAAATGATGGTTTGGCTACCACATTGTCCTGATCTTAACATCATTGAGTCTGTCGGGGATTACATGATGAGACAAGAGGATTTGAGGCAGACTACAATACATCCACAGAATATTTGTAGTTAGTTCTACAAGATGGTTGGAACAATGCACCTCCTGAGTTTCTCCCAAAAAAATAAAATAAAATAAAATAATAATACTTTTAGTTTTAAAAGCAGTCTTACTTCACAGCATTTTTCTCATCTGCCTAAAACTTGCACAGTTATGTAATATATACCAATCAGCTATAATATTACAATGCAACACATTATGCCCAGCATCGTGAAAGTTCCACTATTATTTGAGGCATGACTGCGCAAGACCTCTGGGGGTGTGCTGTGTGGCCTGGAAACAGGACATTGGCAGCAGATCCTTTGGGTGCTATGGGTTGCAAGGTGGTGTCTCCATGAATCAGACTAGTTATGCAGTGCATCCCATGGGTGTATGATTGATTGGAATCTGAGGCCAAGTCTGCAGCTTTGTGCTCTTTGGCTGCTGGGACCGAAGCACATTGCCTTTTCTGTGGGATCAGGCTGGCCTTTGGTCCCCAAAACTTTTTTGAGACTTGTGTGCCCCATGGTCATGTCACCAGTTTGGTCCTGTATAGTTAATAATCACTGTTACTGTGTTAAAGTTTTTGTGTGGTGTTAATGTTATGGCTGGTCAAGACATACAAAATAAAATATTATACATATACATATTTTATATCTATAGAATTTACATTTTTATAACATTACCATATGTATGCTAAAAGTAAAATTATAATTTCTCTTTATTTTTTATCTTCATATTTGTGCTTAGTTTTTGCTTTGTAGATACAGTAACAGTTTTGCATTAGAATCCTATCTATCTCATTTCCCATTGTTTTACAGCATCAGTCTAAAATGTTATATTCTATATATTCCTCCCAATATTTTCTATTTATAGTCTCAAGACAATTTATAGTTTCTCTTTAGGGATATCATAATCTTATGAAGAAAAAAAAATATTCGTATTCCACAAAAAGTTTGCTGCTCTATAATGTGTGTATTATTATTATTTTTATTATCATTATTATTATTATTATTAATAATTTATTTTTTATTTAAATAATTTTTTTGTCATTTGCAAAATAACTATGTATTTTTAACAATTTTTATGCATTAATATGGAAGACTACAGAGTAATAAGATTGTTTTAGAGATTAAGTTGTCTTTTAAAACTAATTTTCTGGCAGTCTTCACTTCTTTACGGGTGTAACTGGAACAGCGTAGTGCCCAAGGAAATAAGCAAGATGTTCTGCTGTGGGAGAGACTACTATCTTTCAGCAAAAATTTATAATGCTCTGCTTTCAGGCAGAAGGGAGGTGAAAAGGCCAAAAATATTTGCCCGTTTTCACTACAGCCAGGGGGTCCTAAAAAAGCTGTATTTCTGATAGAAAGTTACATCCCACTGGGTCTAAAGCAGCCTTCCTGCTTCTCTAGTTATTCCTGAAGGAATGGTTTATGTTGAGTCTGTGACTGGCTACTGTCAGAAACAATGAGCTGATTTAAACATTTCATGACTCACAAGATTACACACAGCAGTATTAACGAAACCTAATGAAATGCACTATCTATTATATGCACTACTAATTGCATCAGAGTTATGTTCTCATATGGATTTTTTTCTATTTTGATTTGTACTTTATATTGAGAATTCATACTGTGTACAGATTTTGCATGCTGAGGCGTGCCAAGGCATGCTATAAGAATGTCATCAACAACAGGGTGGTGTGATAAATCCCAGGGCAAAGTGGAGTTATTGTTTCCACCATGAATTTTCAATTTTAAAAATGTTTTATTACTCCATTACACCACAGAAATTTGCTAATTAACTTCCTTTTTTGCAAAGAATACATTTTTTACTTTTTATCCACTTATGTTTAATAGCCTGAATTACAGTTATCACATACAGTTAAGTAATTAATAAAATTGTGCATTAATAAAAACATTAGAATTTTAATGCTGATTTTTCTGTAAAAAAGAAAAAACTATGTTTTTAAATGCCTTTTTGTATCCTGTATTCTACGGTGCATCTTGAAAAATGTGAATATCATGAAAGAAAAGATATTTTTCTTTCATAATTACATTTAAAAAGTGAAACAACCATATATGTTAGACTCATGTCATGTAAACCGATATATTTCAAGCTACTTTTGGAGCTTCAAAAATTACATTTCTTGAAATATTAGAATATTTCCTATAATCAATAAAAAATATAAATTGAAAAATGTAAACAGAAATTCAAAAAATAAGTTGCGTTAATTTATGCATTCTGTACATTTGGGGATCATTTAGGACAAATTACATGGGGTGTGATGGAGGTGATCATTACTGTGAGGTACTATTGAAGACCAGGTTGCTTTGATGGCAGCCTTCAGCTCGTCTGTATTGTTTGGTAGGTTGTTTCTCAGTTTCCTCTTGTCAGTAGCCCATAGACAATCTAGGCAGCTTATCAGCAGACTCCTGGTAGAAGCCTCCCTTGACAATTTAGAATCTTTTCCTCACTCACTCATCTATAACGCTTAATCCTGTACTCAGGGTCCTGGAGTCTATCCCAGGAGACTTAGGGCACATGGCAGGGTACACCCTGGACAGGGTGCCAATCCATCGCAAGGCACAGACACACACACACACACACACACACACACACACACACACACACACACACACACACACACACACACACACACACACACACACACTACGGGCAATTTGGGAACACCAATTTACCTAACCTACATGTCTTTGGACTGTGGGAGGAAACCAGAGTACCTGGAGGAAACCCACTAAGCACGCGGAGAACAAGCAAACTCCATGCACACAGAGACGGGAATCGAGCCTGGTCGGGGATCGAACCCGGACCCTGGCGGTGCAAGGCGACAGTGCTAACACCACCGTGCCGCCTGGATCATTCCTGTTGCTGTTTAATTTTTTCAGCCATGACCTTCTGTGGCTTAGCCTTCATGTAAAGGGGTGTCAATGATAATCTTCTGAACAACTTTCAAGTCAGCATGTATGTATGGAACTAGACTAAGTGTATTATAGTATTTATCCTGTATGAAATGTAATTTATTCAAACTTTAAATGAAATATTCTAATATTTTGAGATAGTGGATATGTGATTTCCATGACCTGTAAGCCATAATAACCAAATTAAAATAAAACAAATAAATGAAAAATAATTAAATTATTTTACTTTTACAATTTTATTTCACATAGAAGATGAAAGGTTATATACAGGTTTAAAAAAAAAAAATTAATTCCACTAGAAAATACATTTATTCATGATATATTATTTTTTTAGTTGAAAATGTTTTCTGTGAAACATTTCATCACAAAATTTCCCCTTCTTTTAGTTGTCTCAAACTGAAAGCTAATTGGAAGCTTTTCATATGGGTGAATATATGAAATATAGTATATAGTAGATTACTTGGAGAAAATGTTACATTTGAATAAACTTTGTTACACAGATGGGAAGAAAAAGAATTTTGGTATTTATTGTCATAAAACCTTTGTACAATTTAGAAGTAACTGTGGTGGAACTACTATTTTATAAAGTACATCATGTTTCAAGTTGGATTGCACTAATTGAACTATTACAATTTTGCACCCATGTCAGTTCATATTCTGACAAAATAATTAAGTGATATTCTTTAGGTACACGCACACACATCTATGTAAAGAATATAGGGCCTTTTTTACTAGTTAGTTTTAACTATGGAAAGTGTAAATGCTCCCGTGGTTCTCCTCTAGATGCTTCAGACTTAACAGTACACAATGTGCGCACTATGTGCTGCCGGCCGGCAAAACTCTCAGCTCTCACTCAAACAAAGTCATCACTGTGTCCACCCTATTGCCCCTATTCCAACAGCTTTAAGCCAGCCCTTAAATAAGACACAATAATCTCAAACATCTATACATTATATTCTCTCCGATCACTGATAACACAAGCAAAATCCGAAAGTTGTCTTGTAAAATACTATATATATATAAAAGGAGTGAGTAAGAGTGTATTTTAAGGCCTGCAGAGGCTTCATGAATAATCAGCTTGAGAAGCCAATTTCAAGAATCTAAACAATCATTGAAAAAATAAATAAAAAAAGGACTAGAATTGTAATAGTGAAATTATTGACTGGATTGCATAAGTTTCTTGTACGGTTAGTAATTTCACAGTAGATATAGTGCAAGGAATATTTATAGTTTAAGAATATATATAAAAAAATTGGTTTTGCCAAAAGAGTCAGGTTACCTTTTGTCTGAATACAATTTGTATTTTTCTATCTTTAACCATTGTACAAATGCAATGGTACAATGTTGTGCATATAATTAGGTTTAACTTAATTAGTATTAAGTTACAAAAGTTCCAATCCAATAGACAAGCCAAGAGGATTTTAAAAGCAAATTTCACAAAAATGAGAACCAAAAATCCTTTAACCAGACTTGGATGTGGTGCTCTTAAATAATGTCCCCTTTCCTATCTTTAGGAAGATGCTTCTGCTTGCAGAAGCATCCAGAAAAACGGCAGGTTCATTTAAGGCATTCAGAAAGTATAGAAACACTGATCTCAGTCCCAGCACAAATGACCTGAAATCAAAAGTCATGCCCAGGAGCAAAGTTTTTCTCGCTTTCTTTTTCACTCCTCCCTGTCTTACTTTCTACATTCATGAAAAAAACATGGATGACAGGCTGGGAAATGCTGCAGATTATGTGATTGAAGGTGTGAAACTAACTTGAACAGCTGTCATGAGAAAAGAGAGACACGTTTGGCAACAAAAACTCTGGGACTTCCATCTTTTGTGTGGGTGCACTTGAGGCCTGTCTGATTACTACGAAACCACTCGCCCTGTCTTCCACCTCTCCTCTTCTCCCCCACTGCACTTGTTTTGTCTTTGTCACCGCAGTCATGCGTGCTATTGAAGTTCATTGATGTGTATATATCCTGCTGAAAAATATCACTCTTACTTTTAACAGGCGAGTTCGGAAAAAACTTGGAAAAGTTAGCTGTCAAACAATCCCATATTTTCCATGACTGGAAAATTGCTGTAATCCCACACAGATACTCCCAGTTGTCAGAAAATAGCACGCAATAGCAGTTCGGAGAATAGACACAACATAACAGTCTTATATAAATGATTTACAGAAGCACACTTGTTTAAAACTCACCATCAGAACTGACGGTGTCCCCGTGCCCAGGGTACCCATCTTGCCCCGTGTCTCTGTAATCCACACAGTTAAGTCCCTCCAGGCTGTCATAGTGGGAATGTGAGTTATCGTCCACTGGTACCACAGTAAAATGGGGCATGTTTTCATTAGCCCAGGAGCTTTATCTAGGCCTGTCTTGTCTTTTGGGAAAGATTAAGCCGGGATCTCAGCTCTCAGCTGAAGCTTGCAACTTCCAAGTGCATTCCTCTGCTCTTTGCTCACTTCCTCCCACTGCACTCCATTACCATAATCCCCTCCCTCGGCTCCCCAGGCCCTGCCCTGTCTGAAAGGACATTCAATAGAGCCAGCCCTACCCCCGTCACACCGCAGAGTCTCCATTCTGCCATAGCTCATTTCCCCCGTTTTAAAGGGGGCCTCCTAAAACATGATTCAGGCCTGGGAACAGCTTGGGAGCAAATGACGTGGCCAGAACTGCATAACAGACCTACAGTACAGTACACACCCCTGCCAGATGCTATTCAAAAGAGAAGAGTACTGGCAACGGCATCGCAAACATACATGTTCTCTTCTGGCTGCTTTATAGTTACTTTAAATTGCATCAAGTGTAATTAAGTTGTTTGTTTATTTATTTATTTATTTATTTATTTTAGGGGGGGGGGGGGGGTTGAATTTTTTATGCTGCTAAATGAGGTTGGAAATTAATAGTTTAAAGGGTAATAAAGACTGACTTTGCCTAGGTTATAGACAGGGAAGCATTATAGCTTTGAATTTAAAATGCACCATCATGGAGGTCTGGATGGAATGAATGAATGAATGAAAGAATTCATTATTAGAAACATGGTGTATTACTTAACAAAACAAACACAAACAAAAAACTGTAAGTCTTAGAATGTTTTGAAAAAAAAAGTAATTTCATGTCTAAAATATGAAGTAAAAAAACAATAAGACATAAGACATATTCAACTAATGAAACTAATTAAACTCATCCACTAAATAAGACAGTTTATTCATTATATTAAAGTTTAATGCAAGATTGACTAGTTTATTTTATATAAAATATTTTTATTAGTCTTATGTCTTATCGTATCTCCAGGGTTGAGGGTTTGATTCCCGCCGCAGGTCTGTGTACTGTATGTGGATTTGGCATGTCATTCCCGTGCTTGGCAGGTTTCCTCTGGGTACTCTGGTTTCCTCCCACAGTCCAAAGATATACAGCGTTCCCAAAATTCTTACTGTGCGTGCCCTAAGCCTCCTGGGATAGGCTCCAGGCCCCCCGTGACCTTGAAAACAGGATTAAGTGGTACAGTATAGATGGTGAGTGAGTGGGTGAGTAATGGGAGTAAAAACTCTCTTTATTTCTCAATATAATCCCCTGCACTTATTCTAGTGTTTATCTAGTGTATCGAGTCAAAGTTTTCTCAGTATTGCACTGCTTGTTTCACGTCTGAAATGCTGTCCTGCCAGGAACTCCTTTAATGCCCAAACTATGTAGAAATGGCCTGGAGCGTGGTCAGGACTGTCCCGCGGATGTGCCAATAACTCTCAGCCGAGTTCCTTTAATGTGCAAGTTGTGTTGGTGAGTGATTGTGTTTAACAGATGCGTTCCCACAGACAGATGCGTTTCTTCCACAAGTTGGCATGAAGTTATTCATCAATTTTCAAGGATCAGGTGTTCTACTTGCCGAATGTTCCTGGGGGATGACTGTAGCCACCTTGTTCGGGATCATTATTCAGGGCGCCTTTAAAAGGTTTGCACATTAAAAATCTTTTAATGTGGCTAAGAGTCTCATCACTGTACTCTTCTGTAAATGTCAATTAGTTTTACACCTTCGTTCGCAAGAAATTTTCCCTTGATCGCCGCTTGGCTAAAATGGTCCTCTTACTTAAATGCCCACACATCCTCGTTTCAATTGTTCTCCATTCTGTTTTACTTTGTTTAGACTATGATGAGATATTTTAAACACATAGCAAACCCGTAATTTGGACACCTAAATTAGAAATTCTTTAAAAAGAATAGCTTTTAGAAATGAACAATAGATATGGGCGTATGCTGTATACATAGGTGTGTATTGCATCAAAGGATTTTATCTTTGTCATTATTATTATTAATAATAATAATACACATAGGTGTGTATTGCATCAAAGGATTTTATCTTTATTATTATTATTATTATTATTATTATTATTAATATTAGCACTGTCGCCGTGCACCTCCAGGGTCCAGGCTCCATTCCCGTCTCTGTGTGCACGGAGTTTGCATGTTCTCCCCGTGCCTGGTGGGTTTCCTTCAGGTACTCTCGTTTCCTCCCACAGTGCAAAGACATGCAGATTGGGCTAATTGGTGTTCCCAAATTGCCCGTAGTGTGTGAATGAGTATATGGCTGAGTGTATATGTATGTGCCCTGCGATGGATTGGCACCCTGTCCAGGGTGTAAACCGCCTTGTGCCCTAAGTCTCCTGGGATAGGCTTCAGGCCCACGCGACCCTTAATACAGGATAAAGTGGTATAGAAGATGAGTGAGTGATTATTATTATTAGTTAGTAGTAGTAGTGGTGATAGGAGGAGGAGGAGGTGGAATGAAGAGTGCAAAAGGGGCTGCAGTAGTGTTTATTGAACTTTCCCCTCTTGAGATAATGATGTATTCCAGCAAGTTAATAGTTTACATTAAATCCACAAGCAGACGCATGTGATTAATTTGAACTATGCACATTTTAGAAACTGAAAAATGGTCAATAACAATAAGCCTCTACACAAACATTAAACACAAGTAGTTTTCTTATAGCAGTTCTATTACACTTGGTTGAATTAATAGTGGGATTTACTTATCTTTTAATTCCAGCTAAAATATTAAATAAACAATTTATTTTTATAAATAGTCCTTAACAATATAATCATGATAATAAAAAATAACAATCTACTGTAGAAAGTATACATTTTCATCACAGGGACTGTAAAAAGCAGGTCGCCTTCAGTAACTGTAGATTTTAGTTGTAGTCTGTAATTACAGTAAGGGCTTTTTATTTTAAGACACTTCACCCAGTTCCTTCAGAAAGTTGTAATTTTTTATCCTACATAAACAGTTTTGTTATTTTGCAACTGAACAGGCAGGCATGGCCAGTTTTAAGAGAATCCCGCTATCAGACGCTTAAATCTCTGACCTGACCAATACACACCCATTCCTTTTCACATTGTCGCAACTTCTTATCATTGTTCTAAAACACTACTCTGTCCTGTTTTTGTTGAAGCTGTAAAACTAGACTGGTTTCAGGAGTCATGTATGTGTCATGCTGTTATTGCCACTATTACAGTACATGTTTTCCTGTCTGTTGCGCTGGCTGAGACTGTTACTGTCTAATATAAATTGGTTTTCTTGTGTACGGATTATGAGCAATGTCTAAGAGCAATATTATGGTAATTATCACATTACTAGACAGCAAACAAGGTGTTTGTACGTACGCAAGTGTACATACTGTATGATTAGTGTGTAATATTTTCCATAGTTTTTATACCGAAAAATAGAATAGTATTGCGCACTTTTGCTGTGCACCTCCAGGATCTGGGTTCGATTCCTGACTCAGGTCTGTGTGCATGGAGTTTACATGTTCTCCCCATGCTTGGTTTGTTTTTCTCTGGGTGCTCTGGTTTCCACCCACAGTCCAAAGACATGCATATTAGGCTGATTGGTGTTCCCAAATTGCCCATAGTGTGTGAATGATTGTGTGAGTACTGTATGTGCGTGTGCCTTATGATGGATTGTACTCCCCCTTGTGGCCTAAATTTCCTGGGATTAAATAGCCTGGATTGTCCAGGCTCCTCGTGACCATGTACAATATGGACAATGAGTGAGTGAGTGAGAATAGAATCGTGTCTTGCTTTTGTATGTATCTCATTGCAACAACAACAAAAAAAAAAACAACATAAACTGTAATACAAAAACAGCACTTTACGTATCTTCACTGTTGTTCATCATTGCTTACTTTCCCATAAGATTGCAACAAGTGTTTAATATAAAAATGTGTTTTAAAGAGAGAGAGAGAGAGAGGGAGGAATTTTCACGAAACATTGCAATGGTCCTTTGAGGTCAGCTCTTTTGCTGTATCACAGGAAATGGTGAGTGTTTTCTTCCCACTGGATTTGTAGGTCATGCATGTTTAGAGCTGCAGTGTGAAATTTCCTTGCAGTGGTGGAGAGCAATAATCAAAGCCTACAGGCTAAATTTGAGTCAACTGTGGTTTTTTGTCAATACTGTAGTTCCAAAGACCACCAGGCTTTTGTTAAACTTTTTCTTTTTCTACAGAGTTACATAATAGTGTGAGAAGTGATTCAGAACTGTGAGTGTAAACAAAGGCTAAATAGCGATGCATATTTACAAAAGATAAAGACATGATCAGACTTAATCGTGTGTAAACCTAATATACTTTATTATGCATTTACCTGTATCAAAATCTAATCGATGATTCATGTAGTAGTGGTGTTCAAGTCAAACCGGTACTTGTGATGAAATTTCTTTAGAATAAAGGCGTAAAAAAAACAATTGACATTTACAGAAGACTTCAAACATATTAGAGTGATGAAACTCTTCGCCGCTGTAAGACATATGAATCATGCAAACGTTTTAAAGAAGGCTGTACATCAATGAATGACAATCCCAGCCAAGGTGGCTTGGTACCTGATGCAGGTGTTCCCATAAACATTAAGCATCTGAAACACCTCATCTTGGTATACAAGATCGGCACAATGTTGTTATTAGGCACAATCAAAAATCTTGTTTTGATTCAAACAGCATTTCAATTCACTGTTCAATTATATTTTAATATCATTCAATTATAATATGGAGTCTTATACATAATATTAATTATTGTCACAAGATATTTAATTTAAAAAAATGCCCATATTATGGCAACAGAAAGAATTCCTCTGTGTTAAACCTTTTTGTGCTCAGAATATTGAATATTAAATATTATATCATTATTTCAATAATATCGTTATTGCGCAATAATATTTAAGCATGGTGCCATATAATACCCACCACAAAATTTCCACATAGAAAACACATTTCCATTAAAATTGTTATTAGATTCAAATTAACCACCTAATATGTTAATAACTAGGGAACAAATAAACAAACATAAGAGCTCTTGCCCATGTTTTACAAACCCAGACCCCACTCTGAGAACCCATAAGAGGTGGCTCATTGGTTAAGGTGTTGGACTGCTTAACAGAAGGTCCCCGGTTTGAGCCATGATGCTGCTGGGTCACCACTGTTGGACCCTTGGGCAAGTTCCTTCACCCCAAAGTGCTCAGATATGACCAGGCATTGAGCTGGCAACAGGACTCTGTAAATAACTGCCACATAAATGTTGGATGTACACCTGTTGCCTTTCCATCAATTACTGTATTAGTTTGTACTAAAAAAATCCAAAATGCAAATGTTGAAAACAAATGTTCCTTCAACTACCACAAGGAGGCAGTATATGCACAGGTCTTAGAGTTTGTAAAAGGATTAAACACTAAAAAAGTTTTCTGGTATCCAATTTTCTGGTATTTTCTAATGCACATGTTATGTTAATATATTTATATTTATAAAATAATCCTTTATCCAGTGTGACTTACAGAATTGTTAAAAAAGAGACCTCATACTAGTACAGCCCAGAAAAGTTTAGTGTCTCCCTTTAAAAATAAATAAATAAATAAACAAATAAAATGTTCAAACATTCCAGTAAAAGTGGAGGTTCCTCTCGAGAAAGTGGGCTCATTGACAATTGTCCACCGGTCCATCTGATAAAAAAAAAAAAAAAAAAAGTTTTTTTTTTTTTTAATAAACATTTTTTATTTTTATTTTTTATTTTTTACTTCTACTACAAACATGCAAATAGTCAATATAATGAGGTTAGACATTACTGTTTTCAACAAATGATGATTTTTTTTTCTTTTCTGTTATTTAGTGCAGTAGGGCCATATACAGCTAAACTGATAGCTTTGAGAAAAGGTGGTAGTAGTAATAATTACCTTTTTGTTATAATTGCTATACATTTGGTAAATAAACAAATGATGACCGAAAAATTTAATTTACTGAGAGGAAACAGTTTTAATGTACTGTATGCATGATCATAATTGTGTACAATGATGATCTGCTTATCAGGATTCAGAAAAGTCAAGGATCTTAACAGGAGGGCAGAGTAGTGAAAATAGACCTTCTGAACCAGAATCTGAGGCTGGAACAGGCTGGACATCGGATGCCTCCTTTTCACCATCTGGCTTGGATGTCACTGATGTGGATGCCACGTCAGCCTTTTGGCTTATACTGTGCTTCCACTTCCTGACACTGCTTATTAAAAGTAACATCATCAAATAAGCATATACCAGATGCAATAAATATCTATCCATCCATCCATCCATCCATCCATCCATCCATCCATCCATCCATCCATCCATAAACACCAGTTTGGACATCCAGACTTTACTGTGCCTCTGTTTTCCATTTGATGTTGACTCTATTAATACAAGATAATTTATAAACGGAGCCACTACCACATTCACTTTATGATAATATCATAGATTAAAATCGGACAACCTGATAACAGATATTGCAATCAAAGTGTTTTTTCATTAAATTTTTTTTATTTTATATTTTAAGCCATCAGCACTAGTCACAGTATATCCACTACAAACAAGACTAAACCACAGCTCCTGTCTGTCTTCCAAATAAAAAACATTCTCTTAACATTTGAAAGCATTTATCACAGTGTGTCCCAGAAATACAGCTTTGCTATTTTGTTTCCAAACTCTCAGGGGTTATAGACATTATAAAGTGTTTGAACGTTGGAATGCTCTGATTTACAAAAGGTTAACAAGCACCACCAGGAACATTCTTTCATTCAACTACAGAAGCTGTTAACACTGCTCTCTTTGCAGGTATTTCCTCTATCGGATACTGGATAAATCATTGAAAGACAGTGATTATTTATCTTTGTATTTTACACTATTTTCTTTATATATATAATGGATTAGTTGCTCTTTTGAGGGTAGCATTTGTTGAATTGCTCCATATTGCATGATGTTTAAGTTGTACCAGCTGTACAATATCCACTCACAATTGCAAACTGAAAAAGATTAATGATTGGTTACTGGTAAAAAGTGAGAGTAATGTGTATAGCTTTGTCTTGTTGAACTTACTGTATATACATTTAGCCTACATGTTTTAATTCAATTATTGTGTTTTTTGTGTAAAAACATGATTTGATCATATTAAGTCTTAGTATTAGACAAATACAACCTCAGACAACCAAGACTATATAACTTTTTTCACCATGCCATTATTATTTTTAACAAAAATGAAGCCAAAAAAAAAAAAAAAAAAACATGTGGACAATACTACTGTAAGTGCCCCCATGATTTAATAGCTTGGAGATCCACCTTCAGCTGCAATAGCTGGATGTAATCATTTAATCATTTAATGTAAATGATTACAATGTAATCATTCAACTGGGTTGAGGTCTGGTCTTTGATTAGATCATTCCAAAAATGTGATTCTTTTACCTTAGTCATTCTGATATAGATTTACTATTGTGCTTCAGATTATTCTCCTGTTGCATGACCCAATTTTGACCAAGCTTTAGCTGTCAGACAGATGGCCTCACATTTTCTTCTAGAATAATTTGGTATACAGAGGAGTTCATGGTTGACTTATTGACTGCAAGCTGTCCAGGTCCTGTGGCTGTGAAACAAGCGCAAATCATCACCCTTCCACCAATATGGTTGACAGTGGGTATGAGGTGTTTCTGCTGGAAGGCTGTTTGGCTTTTGCATTGGACATTAAGGCCAGACAACTCAACTTTGGTCTCATCTGTCCATAGGATATTGTTCTAGATGCTTTGTGTGAACCTTAGTTATGATTCCATGTTCTTTTTAGATAGAAAAGGCTTTCTCCTGGCAACCCTCCCAAACAAACATAGTTGTTCAGTCTTCCTCTAATTGTATTGTCATTAAGTTAACATTTAACATGCTCAGCAAGGCCTGTAGGGTCTGTAGCTCTTGGGTTTTTTGTAGTTTTCTGAGCATTGCATGGTCTGACCTTGAGGTTAATGGGCTAGGACAGTTACTCCTAAGATGATTGGAAACTCTGATGCTTTCCACTTGTGAATAATCTTTCTCACTGTAGAACATTAAGCTCCAAATTGTTTAGAAATGCTTTTTTAAGCTTTTCAAGATTGATGTGCTGCAACAATTGGAGCTCTGGATCTTGATTTTCAGTTGTTGCTGTAGTAGTAGCTTTGCTCAAAAATGTTTTTTCTATTATTATTATTTACTAAAAGTTAAAAATCTCTACTCTCCATGACTGCACTTTCTAATGTTTGCTAAAAGTGATGTAGAAGAGAGTCTGGCGTCATTCATCTAATTGATGAATCTTTTGTTTTTTTCCCCCCCGGACATGATGGTAAAAATGCAATACCCTGTTTCTTCATACATTCACCACATATCATTTGTGGGGGTGGCGGGGTATTTCAAAATACTCCCTAAAAAATGGAGAAGAGACGGTTTTGGTTTCTTACCGAAAGAAAACCGGTGAATGAGGTGCCAGTTTAAATTTTTTAATTAAAATGGTAAGTTCAGTCTGAGTTTCCAAGAGAAAACACAACTCTGTGGCATTGTGTTAACACCCACCTGAGTGCTCCAGACCAGCAAACTGCCAGAACTTCTGCTTTTATGCAAGTCTGAACACCTGCTGATCATTGAATCAAGAGCTGATGATTAGCAGCACCTAGCCTCAAGTTACCCTCTTAAATCCTGTAGAAGCATAAGGGGGTACTTAGTATTGCCCGCATGGTTTTTCTTTCGTTTTGTTTACATTTTTGTTAAATAAATAATGGCACAGTGAAAAATATTATATGTTGTTATTCTCACGAGGTTGTAGTTTCCAAATACAAAGATCCACCATGATCAGATGATTTATATGTTTAGACACAAAAAGCACATAGAATGTAATGAGAGGGTACTAACTTTTGAACATGAATGCATGTAAAAATCAGCAATACATATACATATATAGTGGTGACCAAGGGTATTGAGAAAAATATCTTTTAATGACATTCTCATTATTATATACCGTAATACATAGCATATATTGTCTTAATATGTTAAGATTATACTATAGACAAACTACTATAGACAAACCATCAGTTTAGACACAGAAAAACATTCTCGACCAACACCACTACCACACACATTATCTCTGTGTCTGTCATCACCAACTAGGGCCTTTAACTGACTGGTTTGTTTCCATTTAAAGGCGATAAACGTTTGGCTCAACACACTTGAGCCACCACAACATTTGCCTAACAATTTTTCAATAAAATGCAGACAATTTGAGCATCTGATAAGATATTGTACAAACATCTTGACTAATTGTAATTTTCACAACCTGTATGTGGTAAAAAGATGACATCAAAAGGCCTGCTCCAATTCTTTCAAACAGTAATGCAAATCTAGCTACTGCAAATGATCTGGAAATGCATCTTGGGGATTTTTCTCTTAAACATTTTAAAATTTGGGTCTTGGAGGGTTGGCACCTGGTGCTATGATCCTGAGCAGTCTGCTCAAGGTCAAGATTTGTTCCTGATTCTTTTTATCTTGTGGTTGGGATCTTGACTTTTGGTCTAGTCTGGATATTAGAGGTCTGGTCTGGTTCCGTTATGGGTTTTGGATTTGGGCCAAGCCTGGATCTTGATGGGTGTGGTCTGGGATATGAAGGTCTGAATTGTCTTAATTGGACTATTAGAGGTTTTGGCCAAAAAAGCTGTGGTTTGTGTTTGGGGAACAATTACTTTGGGGCTTTTTAGCTGATATATCACATCTACATCAGCATTAATACAGTACCTTTAACTATCTTATGTTTTCCAATCAACCTGCATTTCTATTCACTCCTACGGTCATTAACCAGGTTTGTGACAGAAAGATTAAGGATACAGTTCCAGGTGGTGGAAATTATATTTAGGGAACCGGGTGCCTCAGTTTACTCCCTGTGATGGAGAAAGGAAATTGACAATTAAAGGAAATTGACAATTAAGGAGACTCTTAAGGGCAGTGGTGGCTCAGGGGGCTAAAGCACTGAGTTACTGATCGGAAGATCGGCGGTTCGATTCCCAGCTCAGCCAGGTTGCCATTGTTGGGCCCTTGAGCAAGGCCCTTAACCCTAACTGCTCCAGGGGCGCTGTACCATGACTGACCCTGCGCTCTGACCCCAGTTACACTGGGATATGCGAAGAAGGAATTTCACTGTGCTGTAATGTATATGTGACAAATAAAGGCTTTAGTTTACTTTACAACAGAGTGGCTAATCCATCAAACTGAGAAGCCAGTTGAGGGCAACTTACAGAAATGCCTCTTGGTTCAATCATGTTAGAGTTGCATCAGGCAGGCCCCACTAGAGTTGTGGGATTATCTCGGTGAGGTTATCTTATTATTTCAAAGTTTGCTATCCACAATCCACAGATGGCTTGGAACCATCTGTGGATCCCCAGGAGAAGTTATAATTTGTGACTATGGATAGTGCTGTCTTGAATGAAATTTGGTTTTAGCGCAAATTGAGCACCTGTGCATACATTATACTGTAGGTCTGGTATGTGTAGATATTATACCAACAACCTACATGTTCCACATGTGTGGTTATCATAGACCCCCTTATTTTATTTGGCTGATAAGTGTGTTTAAATGGCCAGTGTCCAAGAACTCTGACTAAAATACCAAAAGACAGACTTTGGCCTCTAGATCTTTATGTAGTCTTAAATGTACATACTGCAGAATGCACACAATTAAGCTGTAAACTGACCTTTTGCTCCTCAATTAATCAGATAGTGATCCTATGGGGTTAGCCAGTGGTGTTTTGTACTTCATATATCTTAAGATCAAAAAGTACTCCAGGAAACTTGGTAACATGCTGTGACTTCATCAGTGATGGGATGGAATTTGTTGATGTTGGAGAGCACTTAGAGAAACACGCACACATATTTCAACACCTACAGTATGAACCAGCAACCATAATCTTATCTATAATCCAATCATGCATTCTTTTATAGGACGACACACATCAGCTCTGTGGCAAAAGCTGAGAGTCTTCAAGAAAAAAAAGTAATTGATGAGTCAAAGCAAAATATGTTTTTAAACTATATTTAACAGAAATACTGACACAGAAATAACCATCTTTCTTCAAGCTCCATTTAAACTTGGACAGAAGTGCAGCTACAGTAAAAGCCATTTTGATACTTCATATTGATGAGAATGTCACAATTGCATTGGCTTCTTTGTGAACCCTGAGACACATCAACATCCCTCAGAGCAGACAAAACAAGACATAAAAGTACAAACACAAAACATCTGCACAGGAAACAGGCACAGGACCGGAATAACCAAGAACCAGCAGAAAAATGAGTACATGCTGTTCACAATTACTTACTGTGACTTGATACTTGGTGTGTACAAATGAGCTTTCTATCAAAAAACAATTGCTTCCTTTATCTTCATTTGGCAAATCCACCATCATCAGTTTAAAATCAGTTTCTACTATTAAAAGTTTGTTTCCGTTGGTTTATGTTAGTGCATTTTATTTAAAGTTTACAATATTCTTAAACACTTTATATGTGTCAGGGTTGTAGTGGATTCCCTGAACGCTGGATGTGAGAATTCACCCTGTGTGGGACAAGATCAGAATACACATTAATTATTTTGTTTCCTGTGCAGATCAATTTCTCATCATTTGATGCTATTGTATCACCTTTACATCTACAAGCTATGGTCCAAAACTAAGCAAAAAATGTTGATGTGCTCAACATGGGGCTGACCTCACCATCAGTTGAGTAACAAGTGAACAGACTGAACATTGTAAAAGCAGCTAACTTTTAGAAGAGCAGTTAAAATTCTAACAAGCATCTTTATGTGCTAATTTTCTGAATTTATAAAATGCATAGGTCACATTTTGAAGTTTGCATTTATCTCATTAAATGAATTTTATGCCATGTGGGTGATTATCAAAGATTTATTTTAAGTAAACTTGGATGTATACAGATATATTTGAATTATGAACAAGGTACATCAATCAATATAACCTCGAAATGTGATTAATTTATTATATTTATGTTTTTTCTTACATATCATTTCTAATTTCATTTCTATGTCCATAATTTGTTTTTCCATAAAGCTGCTTTGTGACAATGTCCACTATAAAAAGCACCATAAAACTGAATTTAATGAAATTTAAAATTTTATGATGAAGTGCAACATAAAAATGTAATTAGTAGCATGAAACAAGTGGATTATTTTAAAATTTCATTCGTAACCCACACCTTTTTCGGGTTTGTTGATTCTTACCACTGATTGGACAAGACATCTGTCACACAAAAATTTACTACAGTCTCAGTGCAGCAGGTAGTACTTCAGCCTCCTCGACATTTAAATGTATTTCTATTGAAAGACTCATTTCAGGATTTTAGAACTGTTCAGCACTTGGTCAACTAACTTGTGTTAAATGTGCTTTAAAAATACATTTGACTAGACTTGATTTTGTTTTCGATTTTGTTACTTTCTTTTCGGTTTTCTTACTTTGCTTTTGAATAAATTTTATTTAGATTTTTGTTATTTTATTTGAATTTATTTTGTTTTCATTTTTTTTGTTTTTGTTTTTTAATTAGTTATTTTGTTTTCGGTTTTGTTATTTTGTTTTGGATTTTTTTTTATCAGTTATGTAATTTATATGTATGTATTTATTTTTATTTAGTATTTTGCTTTCAGTTTTGTCATTGTGGTTTTAAATTTATTTAGTTTTTGGCTTTGTTATTTTGTTTTCTAGTTTTGTTATTTTGTTTTTGTTTTTTTAATTTTGTTTTGAACTTCTCGCCCACCATACGTTTCTTCTCACAGTTCAAAGACATGCAGATTAGTCTAATTGGTATTCCCAAATTTCCTATAGTGTGTGAATGTTAACCGGAGGTTAACCGAACTATGGTTGTCCTACCATTGTTGTAAAAATAAATATAAATAGTAACAATTGGCCTCCATAGTCCCTAGTTGGACTACAGAGGTTCCTAGATGAATGGATATGTGTAAACTATGTGTAAGCTATGGCTTTAAAAATTATATATTTCCAATGTCCTACATCTACAGAGCAGATTTTCTAAAAAGCATATGTTGCCATAGTAGCTCAGTGGGGATTACAATTAGGCTTTGTTTGTAAAAAAAAGAAACTGACAGAAATTAGCCAGGCTTTGTGAAATCGGCTTAGCTCATTTCATCATGGACTACCCGGCTGATTCAGAGTACAACATTATTTGTTCCTCTGGATTGCTAATGCTGAATGCTTACGAACTGGCACTAAAGTGTAGCAATAAGAAAAGCTTGAAAGCTTTTTATTGCATTACCTACCACTGGATTCCAGTAGGGTGATTCTTTTTGTTAAAAATGTAATTCAGGTTCTGGCTTTTATTTACTATACACAAGGCTTGAGTTTGCCCTGCCCCCAATCAGAGATTTTTTTTGTAATACAGTGGTACCTCGGGGGTGGTTTCAATTCCCAGCTGGGTTTGTGCATGGAGTTTGCCTGTTTACCCCATGCATGGTGGGTTTCCTCCGGGTACTCCGGTTTCCTCCCACAGTCTAAAGACATGTAGGTTAGGTTAATTGGCAATCCTAAATTTGCCATAGTGTGTGAATGAGTGTGTGAGTGTGTGTGTGCCCTGCGATGGATTGGCACTCTGTCCAGAGTGTACCCCCGCCTTGTGCCCTAAGACTTCTGGGATAAGCTCCGTGACCCTGAATACAAGATTAAGCAGTATAGGTGATGAGTGAGTGAGTGAGTGAGTGAGTGGTACCACGGCATACAAATGTAATCTGGTTCGGAGTTCAGGAATACAGATAATCAACTCCAGCCACCCAAAAATATTACCAATTTCCAAAACTATAATCATATTTTTGCATATAAAAACAATCCAAACATTTAGTTCTTGCTACCGCCCATGTCTTCACTATATCTGGTACAAAATGTACAAAACGTTGGATTTCCACTGATGCAAACAAGCTTTGAACAGCTCCTGGACATACGAGCAACTTGCCTGGCATTCGGTTTGGCTCAGGTTAGTTCGCTCAAATTCCGAAAATGTTTTATATGCCGAGACAAATTTCTTACAAAATTTCAGCATATACCAAAGTACCACTGTAGTAGTAGTAGTAATTGTACTAGCTACTGTCTTGTGTTAGAGCATCCATGCTTTTTCTGGTTAAAGCATTTGTAAATTAATTTTACAAGGTCTGTTTAGAGTCCCTATAATGGTTCAAGGCCAGGGCCAGGGGTCCCTGGATTTTCAGGCTCTAGTCTTGAATTAGTCTTGCTAAGACTTGACTCAAAGCAAATGCGTTTGTCTATCAGTTACAGATGTGGCTAAAAGCAATACTCTTTTCAATAAGACAGAAAACCTGTTTCTGCACCTTTTTCAAAATCCTCAACAAAGCACATTCCTGTAGATAAAAAGTCTGGATGAGGACAATCTGCGGGCTCAGACAAATTAGCATGTTCGTAGATCCCAAAATGTTTCTGAAGACAAAACTCACTAATACATAGTCAAATGTAAGAATTGTAAGCTACAGAAAAAAATACAGGAAGGACACGTGTACTGTTGTAACTATCGATTTGTAAGTTAAAAAAATGTTTCGTTTAACCTTGGACTGACATTGTGCTGATGTCCCGTGCCTTTCAGTGTTTCTGTCCAAAATTATCAGATGTCCTATTTTTAAATAGACTTCCTGTATATGCCCAGTTTAGAGGAGGAAACAGGAAATTTTGTCCCACACTGTGCTCCAAGAAGGTAAAAACAAAAGCATAATGATGTTACAAAACCAATATAAAAAATAGCTCTGGCTCTGCCTAGGATGAGCTAGCATGCTGTCCATTTTCCAAATTTTGGTCTGAATGTGTTTTTACACTTCTAAACTCAGTCAGGCCTTGCTTGTCATTAGACATGTTCTCTGCTCTATTTTTCCTTCTTTGCTTTCTTTTAGTTAGCCAGCTAGCTACCAATAGTTACCATTTGCTTTGTATAGACTCCTAAACTTGGCCCTGTCTCTCAAATGTTGTCTTTTATTTTCCATTTTTTTTTTATTTGCTGTTATAGCCATCCAGTGAAATTTAGCTGGCTATTTGTGAACTAAACTTTTTGTATTGCTTTTAATGTTTCTCATGATCATCAACTACCTAACACATACATCCATTTATATACATACACCATATATACTGTACACTAACCCTCAAAAGTTTTGGATCACTTGTATTTTGGCATTTGGCAGATTGCAAATTTCTTTGTTTTGTCTAGTGATTTATTTTCTACATTCTGCAATGATACTGGGGATTTCAAAACAATGAAATGACATATATGGAATTAGGTTATTATGTAACAACAACAACAACAACAACAACAACAACAACAACAACAACAACAACAACAGTCAGAGGTTATTTTAAACAGTTTGTCAAGTTTTGTCAAGTGCATTTGCAAAACCCCTCAAGCACCATGATGAAACTGGCGCTCATGGAGACCTGTCCAGGAATAGAGTTACCAGCCTCAGAAATCACCAATTAACAAACAGCACCTCAGATTAGAGACGTTATGAGAGTTTTACAAATCATGCAGATATTTCTCAAGATCAACTGTTGAAAGGACACTATTGCATATTTTGAATGCCTTTATCATTGTTTTACAATGTTGAAAGAAATAAAAATCAGGAAGTTAGAAAGTTTCATTATGTAAATATTTTCCCTTAACATACTCTACTGAGCCCCTGCGAAGGGACTTTTACATGTTTTATGCATAGGTACTAAATAGCATACATAAATGTATTGATACTAAAATTCATATTAATTATTCCCAACTGAATTGCAGGGAGTTGGACTTGTAGCATTTTGCAAAATAAAATCACTTATTTAACCAACACTGATCTGCAGCTGCATTTGTTTAAGTCTATAACGCACTGATATACTATCCTGAATGTCTATTTTAAATTTATTGTACTGTAGTCACCTCTTCATGTATGATAACCGTGTATAAAAAGTATAATATTTCCCTGTATTATGTGTTCAACCACTTGAGTTGCTTAATATAGTGTAATATGTAATGAAATAAGGTGACCTAAGCTCTTAAGTAATAATGTTACACCATAACAAAATGGCCTCTTGGGAGCTACAGTATACTCGATCAAGAGTTCTTACAGCTTTTAAGTGAATCATCCACTACAGACAAAAAGAAAGTGACGCACTGAAGTACTGTAAGCCAAGGACAACCCATTTATTCTGTGTGCACCTGAATAAATAGCTAAATGGGTAGTAGGAAAAAGGTAAAAAGGAGGGAAAATAAATCCAACTACATGTTAATAAACCACTAGCGGATTTCCCTGGAATATTGTTTTCCAGTACATATATAAAAAAAATAATAATAAAAAAATCTAATTTCCTTTATGATTTATTTTTTTAGACAGCCTGAATTGGATCTGTTCTTATAATACAGCCAGCTTCAGAATGATTGTTATAAACATAATCAAATGGCTCCACAAGACCACGTTCTTTCCTCAGAAACGCTTGCCAGAAAGTTTTCCACATATAAGTTCTGTTATCTGAGAAATTGATTGTAAATGTGATTTGGCCCCATTCAGTGGAAAATCTAATGGCACATTAATTAAAAAAACAAAAACAAAAAAACAAACCATTGAGCCATGACAGAGCCCAAAACCAGCTCTCTGCATCAAACTCTTTAAATCGACACATGCTTGTTCACCATCCTTCATTATTATTATCATCATCATTTTGCCATGATGTGCCTCGGTCCAACAAAAGCAGAGGGAATATTTACAGTACTGAATAAAAACCATTGATGCCTGACTTCCTCAGTCACACCCTACATACTCTCTGTTTAGAGAGGAAGTGACCCTTGATGACCCCCGCTCTCTAATATTAGACTGATGGTGAAGCTACACTCTGATTTCATGCAGAGGAGCTTAAGTTACTTAATGTTGCAAAGCAGTATTGTTGGAAAACAAGACAGGAAAAATCACTAAGACATCAGATTCATACAAACCCACTGTTCTTTTGCATTTGTGGTTGGACAGGATTAATGGTCACACTATGGATTAGTGTGAGGAATGGGGATGTTTTTCACTTATGCATGCAGTGACAAAGGTATCCTGATATCCTGTTTGTGCCTGATGGTTGAAGTTACTTGTGGATATCTGTTATATCAATGACATTGCCCAATAGTATTTATTTGTTGATTCATTGAGTTATTGGTTTATTATAAGTGACCTCTGTTGAATAGGTCAACAAGTATCTTTACTCAGTGCAAGGTATATTAGAGCTTTTAAAGACAAAATTGCAATTTATTTTATTTATTGCAAAATTATTTTTTTTATCAATAATCTTAGTCAATCATTTATGATAAGTATAAGTTCAATAACACTCTCTCTTACTTAATCATTATGCTGGACATGGTTATCGTGAAGCCTGGAGGTTATCTCAGGTGAGTTGGGGCACGAGGCAGGGTTTACCCACTCACACACTAGGGGCAATTTGTAAACACCATTTTGAATGTCTTTGAGGGAGGAAACCAGAGTGCCAGGAGGAAATCCACCAAGCACAGAGAGAACATGCAAAAATCCCAAATGCACTATAGTGCAATGACTGCTTGCTGAAAACTTGAAGAAATGAAAAACATTTTGTGTGTTATATATGGTGAAAAGTGCAATTGTTTACCAATAAATACATTTTAAAAGCAACTGTTGACTGATGGAGATTTGGACATAAAACTATTTGTGCCAATTTCAGAAATAAACTTATCAGAGCAGTTGACGTCACAAGCCATTACAGCAAAACTGTGTCATCTTCTTGTTTTTTAAGTTCTTGTATCTTTTTAAGTAGTTTCTTTGGGTCCATCCTGAGCAGCTGTGAGTGGTCTCCCTGCAACAAGAGCTCCAACCAGAAGTAGGGTATCAGAATGGATTATGCAGAGCCAGACAGGCAGAAGGGGTCATGATCACTGGTATCACAGGATTGCCATGTGTACAGTAGCTTGTTCAGGGAGTAATGTAGGTACAGAAACAGAGGTGCATGGATATTTGCTCATCTCAATAATTCTGGAACATCTTTTCAAACCTCTTAAAACATCAACCGATCTTAACTGGCACAACAAATCCATCAATGAAAGTTCTTAATTGTTGGAAACTATTTTTATTCCAGCCGGAATTATAGCTTAGAATGTTATGTTCTGCAAGGAATCACATCACTAATGGCTTGTTTACAAGTTTATGAGAGTATGCCAGTGATATAAATCTACTAAACTGCTTAAAATTCTTTTGGAAAACCAGCAGGATACAATTACTACTTTATTTTGATGGTGTTCCCTGCCACTCAGGCATTTTAATTAGCAGTTTCATCACAGCTCGTAAATTAGATGTGTCTTGGATGAATGTCCAAGCTGTGATATAATACTCTGTACAATGCAAACTAATGACAGTAGCAAGAAGATGACTTGTCTATGAATAATGATAATTATTGTCAATGCTGGTTTATTTTGCTCAGTACTAAACTTTAAATGAATAATTCCACTAATATCAGCACTCTCTTTCTGTATGCAGCTCATTCAGTGTCACAGTTCCATTTGTTGACAGAATGAAGAGATTTCGCCGATTTGGTCACACAATCTAATCTTCAGCAATTGGATTATGACCAGAGGACAAGGCCTTCAATATGCACCAACTGGCCTAAAAAGTCCTCGAGCATCTCAATCGCATTATGGTTGAACACAGATTGCAATTAGACCTCTGTCTCTGGAGAGATTAGCTTTTATTTTATTTGTTAAACAAATTTGGCAACTTTGACCTTTTTGATGTGTTAGGTTGAGTAACAGCAAAGGGGAACAAATAAGACAGGAGATGGCGAAGAAAACCAGACAGATGACAGCCTGAGAAATGGGCAAGAGGAGAGCGGTGGAGGAAAAGGAAATGAGGGAAGGAGGCAGAAAGAGAAATTCTGTCAATTATCTGTACTGATAATCTCTGTTGATTGGGACCATTGGAAAATATAGTCAGTGGAAGTTTGTTTCTTTTTCCCACTGGAAAAGGAAATATGAAACAATTTAATATAAGATCCTGCTGCAGACAGAACTATTCCTCACCTTGTTGGGCCTGAAAGCAAAATGCTGACCGGGCCTGTGAGCCACATATGCCATTTGCCACTGTTACACACCTGACATCCCAGTGCTCCCACTAAACTGTAAATTTACCATTTACCTGTAAATTACACAAATACAAATATATTTATATTAAGGTCTATTCATACTAAGGCTTGGCTGAATACGTGATGGTTATTATTTACTGACTGTCCTGAATTCATATTGCTTCATAAACCAATACAATCCCAAAACTTGCAGTTTTATCACCAAGTCTATCCGAATACATACAGGTAATATGAAAGATCAGATGCTCCATATATCAGTTTAAGTGGAAAGAAGTGCTTCAGTTATCTCTAATGGCTTTTTTACTTTCTTAAGACTGTGTACCTTATAGTCAATTCAAACTCATTACTTAAATATTTTTTAATAAAACATGGGTTTGGCTGTATAATATTAAGAAAATAGTCCTGTCAATAACATGTTTGCATCTGTTAATGAAAATCTCTATGAATTTGATTAGCAAATGAGTGTTTTTATATGCAGAAACTAGACCACTGTGTAATATCAACCTTGCCTGAGGTTCTCCCTAAGGGCAATTATGTGTACATCTTTCCTGTTAAAAACAAAATCAATTGAAAGGACTAAATCATTTGATTGATTTTTAATTTGGTTATGTTTATATTACAAGGTAGAAATCACCCATATCTTATATTCTGCATTAAAGTGATAGAGATATGAATTCTTTTTTCAGAACTGCATGGACACACAAAAAAGGAGACTTTGAACCACTTTCATATGTGGTCCCAGAACTGATCCATATCCAATATGTAAGCATGTGACATTATTTTTTTTAATCATAGTACAGTACCTTGGCTAGCTCCGCCATGCAAAGCTGTGCCTTAAAAATTAAAATTTCGCAAGAAACGTGCATCAATTCTCTCTCTCCCTTTCTTTGTTGAGCTACACATTGTACTTATGAGTTGGCAGTAATCCTGATCCCAACTACAGGTTGGAGTTTTTGTTGCGTGGAGGTCTCTGGCTCTCTGCTGAGGATGGCCCTATATGGTCTGCTTGAGGTACGTGTGGTGACTGAGACGGTTCCATTTGACCAGGAAAATGCTTTTGGACTTACCTTGCTCATCAGGGACAAACTGATTTATGCATATTTTCTCATAATATTTTAACTCATTTCCATATCTTTTTCTTCTGTAAAGCTGCTTTGCAACAATGATTATTATTAAAAGTAATAAATATATAAATCTAATTGAGTTTAACTTTATTGAATATAAACTACAGTATGTAGTGAAACATTTTCCTGAAAATTCAGTGTGCACATGTGGGAAATTTGGTAGGACAGGTGCATTTAGATTAAAGACTTGTTTCATTTATGATCATTAAGGTGAACACTCAATATACTGAAGACACATCCGTTTTGGGCAGAAAACCTGAACTGTGAGAGGAAGATTATAATGTGACTATAGCCTAGGTGCTGTTAGTGCAATTCATTGAGACTTCTCATACTATCTGCAGCCATTACTTTCACTTCGCTTTCACTTGGTTGGATCCCCATAATTAACCTTTCTGAGATATGCAGGAGAGAACCATACATAGAAGTGGTGGTGCGAATCTGGAATTGTTTTGGTAACATAATGGTGAACTTCTTCATCAAGGACAAATTAACACAAATCTAGTTCTCCATGGAGGAATTGGATAACCAACTGGAACACGATGTATTGGCCAATGACTGGCTTCACAGTTAAATTTATGCCTATCTACTATTACTAATTTGTCCCACTTTTGACACAATCCTGCAACTCAGTCACAGCACCCCTGTCGTGGTCCCAAGCATTAGGTCAAACACTAGTGTCCACTGCTGCCTGTGGTTTTGGTTGGAACACTTTGTGTTTCACTGAGCAGATCTGCAGTCCTAAGTAAATGGAAAGATTTTGCACCACCAGCCAGGTCTTCTGTACTTGAATGCCATTATTCCTTTCTTTATGGAAAATAACAGGGCAATTCCATTATTTTTAAAAGCACGGCTGGCAATCTTCTCTTTGCGCTGGAGTACCTTAAGGGCCCTACTTACAGGCCTATGCATACTGTAGGAAAGAGAAGTATGTACAGTAGGAGATTCATTGCTTCAATGCAGTGATGATCAGATGATCAGGTGTTACCTTGTGGTTGAATTTACTAGGATTTCTGCTAAAAGATGTAGAGAATACCTAATTTTGTAAATCAATGAATTTGACATGCTGAGTTCCATAAAAGTGTGCATACTTATAGAACTTTGACCAGATATTGTATCCAGTTAATGATGAGGGAGATCTTACTTTACACTGTCATTTCTACCTAAGTCTGAATCTAAGTCTGAATTCCAATTTTTGTAATGCTGCCTTTTCACAATGTATGAGGGGCATTTAAGTTAAACCTTGACCTGTGATGAAATTTCTCATGAATGAAGGACGAAGGAAGAATGAAGACTTCAAGCACAGTACAATGATGAGACTCTTGAGAGAAAACTACAGTAAAACATTTAAATGTTGGAAAAGGCTGTAAAACCGTGAATGACAATCCTGGCTGAGGTGGCTCGGAGCCCACTGCATTCATTCCAGTCAATATTCTGAGTGGAAAGCCTGATCCTTGAAAATTAACAGACAACTTGTAGCCAACCTGTGGAAGAGATGCATCTGTATGTGGGAACTGTACACACAATCATTCACCAAAACCATTTGTACATTACAGGACCTGAAAGTTATCACCTGTACAGCCCTGACCTTGCACCAATAGACCATTGGACCACCTAGGACCATTCTTGGGAGGCCACTGTTTCAGTTGAGAAGGCAGGCAGTCTGATCTTGACCTCAGCGTACTGAGAAAACTTTCTACCATGATGGTATTCAAGCACTAGTAAAACTCTGGGATAAGTGGATTAGTGTAGCAGGGGATTGCTGTATATAGAGAAATACATTTCTTTATACTCTCATAACTGTGTTCTGTAAATTTGCACAATCAAAAATCATGGTTTGACTGAAATGCTCCTTACATATTGTTAAAAGTGCTATACCAATAAAGTGTAATTGATTTGATTACTGTGTCATATCGATGGGTTGGACATCCAGTTTTTACCATGATGTCACGTCAGCTACTTTTGACATGATCAGCAAGCCAGTGACATCGGCACAATAGCTGTCAGCCTTCCAGGGATGAAATGATGCTAAAACTTAAATGTGGTAATGCATATATCACCGGCAATAAATGATTATCAAAATTTATGACCTTAAATGAACTTTGCGTGCCATGTTCAGGACATGGTTAGATAGATGAAATGTCACCAGATGGTACTGATTTGTTTGCTTCTTTCTGTTTGCAGAGGTATGTGGAGATTCTTGGAGTTCTTAGAACTTGATCAGACATTCAAGTTTATTTTTTAATCATGGCAGAGACAATGCAGCCTACGTCAGTTGTGTGCCACTCTGGAAAAAATCATTTTCCATGCGAAAGTACTTTCTGAATTTTTCCACTTTAAGTCATGAAGATGGATGTGACTGATGTTTCAAATCCTTTTTCTTTCTTTTTTTTTTTTTGTTCAGGTTTGTGCTCATGATTGTTTATGTATGTGTACGTTGGCACGGGCGGGGGGGGGGGAAGGGGGGGGGGGTTTGGGGGGTTGGTTGGATAAGTTTGTATTATATTGTACGGTATGTACAGACACACGCATGCACAATATAATATAACACAATATTACGAGATGAATATTGAATAAGGGCAACAGTCAAAGGCTCCCGGGAGTTTGAATAAGATACTACTTTTGACATTTAAAGCACTAAATGGTCTCGCGCCACAGTATTTGAGTGAACTGTTAGTGTCTTACGATCCGCCACGCCTACTTCGATCAAAGAATGCAGGCTGCCTGTCAGTACCACGTATTATTAAAAATAAAGCAGGGGGCAGAGCTTTTTCTTACAAAGCCCCGAAGTTATGGAATAGTCTTCCTATTAATGTTCGGGACTCAGACACAGTCTCAGTGTTTAAGTCTAGGCTAAAAACCTATTTATTTAGCCAAGCATTTTTGTAAATAGATTAACCTTAGGTAAAGGAGCAGATCTGGGGGACTCATGGACGTAGAGTATTATGGTGAACTGGTATGTTTAGATGCTGTCCTCCCCACTCTCATTGTTCACTCAGGTTTGTTGACGGTGAGGTGATTGGTTGCTTTACATCTCAGGGAGCCCTCATGTTTGTGTTTCCTTCTGGCTCTCCCTTTTAGTTATGCTGTTATAGTTAGTCCTGCTGGAGTCCCTGCTTGCACTTTGCACTAAATATACATTCACCTATACATGTTGACTGACCATACCTAACTGCCATCTCTCCTTATTTTCTGTTCTCTCCTTTTCTGCTCTCTCCTCTCTCTCTCTCCCCCTCTTCTTTCCCTCTCTCTGTCTCTCTGTCGAGCTATACATGTTTCGCTCCTGAGTTGCCAGTGATCCAGACCCCTCTGGAGCCGTCTAACCCGTCCTGGAGTCCTGCTTCTGGTTGGAGATCTCGTCGCATGGATGCCCCGTGTGGTCTGCCTGGATTCGTATGGTGGCTGGGGATGGTTTCCATGAAGACTGTCCTGTCATCGAGTGATGCTCTGGGGACCTGTGACTTCAGTTGTTCGATAACTCAGGACCGGAATCCCCTACAGTCTACCTGAGCCTCTGAGAACAAACTGGACTCATTTTAATTTTAAAACATCTCCTGTTATACTGAACTTCCAGTCTTACACATTATTATGCTGAGCAATTCCTGCTATCCGTTATCACCCAGATGAGGATGGGTTCCCTGTTGAGTCTGGTTCCTCTCAAGGTTTCTTCCTATTACCATCTCAGGGAGTTTTTCCTTGCCACCGTCGCCCTCGGCTTGCTCATCAGGGACAATCTTGTCATTTTGATTCATATACATTGCATAAAAACTTACTTCTTTTTATTGTGTAAAGCTGCTTTGCGACAATGTCAATTGTTAAAAGCGCTATATAAATAAAATTGACTTGACTTGACTTGAATAAGTTGGTAAAGAAGTACTGTAGATTATAGGCTTAAATGGTTTTAGAATTGCTTTCTTGACTGAAAAAATATGACACAGTTTAGCCTTTACTTCTTGCTTTGTCCTATTCCTGGATAGTAAACAAATTTAGATAATAATTAAATTATTGCAGAAAACGTGCCAGTGCCTGAGAGTGTAATGAGTAATGGGGGGTACAGCCTATTATCATTAATAATGTAAGAATGTAAGGAATAACACGAGGGAGCATGCATTCAGAGAAAAAAAAAAAGGCAGACTTACTCATACCACCCTTATTCATCCTATTCCGTTTGTTTTACATCTACAATATATAATAATTTAATAAATAATATGTTCAAAGGTTTGTGGACACCTGACCATCACACCCATATGCGATTTTTTAATGTCCCATTCAAGAGTTATTCCCCTTCTGTTGCTATAATAATAAACACCACTCTTCTGGAAGGGCTTTCCACAAGATTTTGGAGTGTGGTCGTGTTTAACCAGCCACAAGAGCATTAGTGCGGTCAGACAATGACGTTGGCTGAGGAGGCCTGTGGTACAATCAGGGTTTTAATTCATGGCAAAGCTTTTCAACGAGATCGAGCTCCAGGCTCTGTGAATGCCACTTGAGTTCTTTTCACACCAACCTTGGCGAAGCCTGTCTTCACCAACTTCCCTCTTTGAAAATTTTAATGCTACAGCACATGAAAACATATTTTAGAGTTTTCTCTTTGGCAAAAGTTTGTGGGATGGTGAAAGATGGGTGTGACATAGTGTATTTTGCGTTTCTTTTTTTTTTTTTTAAATGATTAAACCACATTTAACTTTTTCATGCTATACAGTAGAACACTAATAAAATGCCTCGTTGGTGTCACCTGTTATAGCAGCTCAACAGTAAATAATCTTTCCCTCAAAGAGCAGCTTTTCTCACAAAATTACAAAATGACCAAAATTTTAATAAATAAATAAATAAATAAATGCTGCTTATGTTGCCACTGAAATACCAGAAAGTCCTGCAAAATCTTTGCAATCTTTGACTGTTCCTGAGACTAATTATATAAATGTCCTTAGAGACAACTTTATCATCTCAATGATGCAAGCTTCTTAATAGTAGATTAAACATACAGGTATGTGGAGTTTTATTGTAGAAATGATAAAATGGTAGAATATGCTAATAAATAGAAACATAATTTAAATAACAGCTGTAAAAACATTCAGAGCACAGGGTTTCTAGAAAGGTAACCAACAACTCCTGACCTATCTGATTTCAGAATTCAAAAGTGCAGTGTTTAATGTCAGAGTCAGTTACTCATCTTTCTCTGACCTTTGAGATCAGATCAGTTACCTGTAAAAAAAAAAAAAGTTTACAAACCTACTGTAATACTGTCCCAAAATACTGAAACAAAACACCACATTCTTCATTGTTGTGTTGAAACCTTTTTATTGTAATAGTGTGCGTATTTTAACATCATCATAGATATCTATTAGCTATGAACAGCACATTTGAATTTGTACTCAATCTGTAAACATTGCTCAGAAACACCAGGCTGACCAGTTTACCTTGTTGTGGAAGATCCACTCCAGTTACATACTGTAGAACATATTTAATATAGAATTTTTAATTCTTTGTTGTTGTTTTTTTTTTTTACACTTTCACCTTTACTTACATCGAACACATAATATTACAGTAGACAGCCTACATTTAAAATACTTTACATTCACGTTTCATTATAAAGAATCTGATAAATACAAGATTAGATATATAACAAAAGAATATATTTATATATAGGAATATATTTATTAATTCGTATATCTAGATACCACGATCGTGGCTTGATCCCAAACAGCTACCATGTTTACAGTGTAACGTATATACAGTATATACGTTAATATAGAAAACGCAAGAAGAATTTTGGCACTTCTAATGCTGTTGGATTGTTCTAAGTAAATTACAAGGAAATATGTGTCTTAATTTATTCTTTTTTTCCCTTAAACTCGGGGTGCAACACAAATTTGACCTGAGAGCAATTCTCAACAAATTATTCAACTAAAAACACACATACTGTACACGCGCACACACACTTTTATCAGGGAGACATTCTGAAACGGGCATGGCAGTTGTATGTGTGTAACACATGAAATAGAGCTCTTTTTACATTTATGGCATTTGGCAGACGCTCTTTTATCCAGAGCGACTTAAATCTCATCTCATTTATACAACTAAGCAGTTCAAAGTTAACAGCATTTGCTCAATGGCCCAGCAGTGGCAATTTAGTGGTGCTGGGATTTGAACTCACAACCTTCAGTAATCCTAATGATCACACTTCAGTAAAGTCTTAACCACTGACCTAACACTTTCCTGTGTAATCGTTTCAAGCATAAAAATAAACTCAAATAACAATTTAAGTTTTTCTTTTCTACTCTTATTAGACATAATTGCTTGGAAATCCTAACCCAAATAATCAGATTTATTGTGTAGGATGTAAAAGTTTTTAAATTTATTTACTCATAAATCTCCCAAGCTATAATTAAACTAAAACCACTTTTATACATTCCTTTAATGTGTAGATCCAACTTTACATTTAAAGAAAATAAAATTAAATATGATCTTTAAAAAATACTAAATATTTAACATAACATGAGCTTTTTGTTTGATATAATAATAATAATAATAATAATAATAATAATAATAATAATAATAATAATAATAATTATTATTATTATTATTATTATTATTATTATTATTATTATTATTATTATTATTATTTTTGCCACAGTGCACCTAAAGATAAATATCCATTATAATATTGCATTTTATATTATATAGCATGACCTATTTTTTTTTGTTATATAACTCTTTTTTAACTATTTTTTGGACTTTTTCTTCTTATTATTATTATTATTTCTTTATTTATTTTTGCAATTATAATTTTTTTTCATGTTCTTTTTTTTTGGAATCGTTGCTATCTAGTTAATCCTAAAATAATGTGTCCTTACCAAAATGTCTGTAATTTTAATGCTTAGGTAATTTTGGTCGTTTTGATGCAGATTATAAATGTCAGTAAGTGACCATTATGCATTCTTGATAAGGCACTGACACACTGGTGTGTGTCAACAAAGCAAAAACACTGGTGTCAGGATACACTTTTACTGCAGCTATGGGACTCACAAGGATGTGTGGGCTCCTTGTGCCATTAAAGTCTAACATTATTTAGGAAGTGTGTCTGGCCAAAGTAGATTGATAAATACAAAAAAAAATATATATATAGGAAAGGATTGTGTGTTAGTTCCTGTTCATGCCCTCATACAGTACACACATGCTGATATACACACACCACGAAGACAGACAGAGAGATAATATGTGACATGTGACTTGGTGTAATTATTATCTTTGGAAAAAAACAAATGTTTTGCAAGTTGAGATAAAGTATAGAAAAATGTACAATTGTTTTTTAAAGGTCATAAATAATGCAACAATGAGGTTTTAGAGGTGCAATGTAAAAAAAAATAATAATAATAAAAAAAAATAATAATAACCATTTTTTACTCCACCAATGAGAAAAAGAGACCCATAGGACAGAAGCAGAGTTGTGCAGACAATAGTGTTCGTGGTTGAGACACACAGATGTCATCGCTTGGCTTTGTCTACTTCATTGGAGGCACATTTCTCTCAGGGTCCACACATGGTACATCAGCCGCCTGGGATTTTCAGTGGTATTTCAGCACCAGTGGTAACATCAGATGGCAAGCCAGTGTTTGAGCTGTTAAAGCAGGTGTAGAATAATAATTAAGTGAGACACTGTTGAGATCTGTGGTTATTAAACAGCAGTCAAGATTCACGTCAGACTCACTGGTGCTTATAACTGTATATGAGTCCTGCTTCATCATTCTTTTTTTTCATCTTAATGTAGTATAATAAACACATTACATAAGGAAAAGCTATATTGGAACATATATTAAATCTGGACGCTAGTGATATTTTAGAGTTAATCTAATCTATTTATCTGTACACCTTCTTCCTCTTCTTCTGGCTGTTCCCATTAGGGGTTGCCATAGCAGATCATCTGATCCAAATATTTGATCTGGCACAGGATTTGCACCGGATGCCTTCCCCATTTTATCCAGGCCTGAGATCAGCACTCAGAGTGCACTGACTTTAGCCACCCCTGTGGCTGAAGCTCCTCATCAGGGAATTGAACCTTAGTCTTCCATGAACAAGATGGAAAAACCCCTACTGTACTAAGAGGGCCTGTATCACATTAATAACACAAGGTAAAACTACAGAATTATTTATAAACATCATCAGATATTATAAAATGCTGCACACTGAGTGTCAGTGATGATGTAACCACAGTAGGACCACATCTCTTTACAAGCTAAAGTTACCATGCAAAATTTTGCATGTACTGATATTTTTTGGGGGTGGGGGTTGGGTTTGGAAAGGGGGTAAACTGGCAAAGACATATGTGCGTTTTAGGCTAGAATGTTGTCAGAGTCAAGCCAAGACAAGAATACAGATATTACATTCTCTGAACACAAGAAATTTTATTTTAGATGCATGTACAGTACTTAAAAGATGAAAACATTCTATATGCCAAATGAATGGCTATTAGGCCATGTTCAGACTGTCAACCCCAATCCAATTTTTGGCATATCCACATTGGAATAATTTTGGAATCAGATTGCTTTCATGTACTCTGAACAGTGACAAAAAAAACATACTAAATCAGATTTTTGCATGATTGTAATGATCCCTGTCCAAGCTGGTTACCAGCTGTCATAGAAAAACATTTCTATAATAAAATCATTTTTTTAGGGGTAGCAGGGAAATCCTGGTGCCAAGATGAGGTTGAGTGTTCCCTCTTTCTTACTGCACCACAGAATGCTCATTTAAATATTCTAAAAAAAAAAAGAAAGGATTTTTATTCTAACAATGATTAACAATCATCTAATAATGATCTCTTGCAGTGGCTATATCTCAGCAAGCGGGCATGATACAGTAATAAACATGGTATCAAAATGGAGCTTATTGGCTCAGAAATTGGAGATTTAGTGACTATTTATAGTAAGTGTCTTGCTTTTTTTTCTGGCTGGATATCATAAACAGGGAAAAAAACTCTTACCTTAAACTGCCTGATATTTCCCTCTGCCACCAGGTGATGTTCGTGCTCTGGTGTAATACAGTATGCTATCCTCTGAAATGGAAATCAGTTAAATACAAATAATTAACTAGATATTTGGAAAGGACTGAAAGCTATGGATAAAGAAAGAAAACTGAACATAACACAAAATAGATGTAAACAATCCTATTCTGGTGCGTATGAGAACATATTAGAATACAGGATGTATAGTGTAGAGTAACTGGTAATATTAAATCAGTGCAGACCTGCTTGAAGGTTCCTGGCACACTGAAGAACTTGTAGATAGCATAGAGTGGTACGAAGATCATAGAAGAAAGGGCAATGCCCCAGCCCAACACGGTCGCCCAGCTAGGAAAGATATAGCCTTCATATTCCATATTGTTGGCAGTGACAATGCTGGCAATCACCACAACCTAGAAAACAAGGCCATTCTATGAGAGACTGCCACATAATCATTCAGTCAGATGTGCTTGAGCTGAGACCTCTACCACTTTCTGTGCTTATTTTAATATCAAAGGCATGAAAATCAAGAGCATGTGTTCTCCAAAACATCTAACATGGCTTGTCCCTCTGATGGACTCATTCTTGATCTTTGTCACCCCCAAACAGGACCTCAAAATCTTCATCTGTGAAATGTTGATGTGAAATTTTACACTACTTTCCTTCATGGTCAGTAAAATCCGTACTGATCCGTAATCGTACTGATTATTTATTGTTTTAAACAGGTGTAGAGAGCGATAAGGGTAAAGGTGAGCATTTGTGAGCAGAGGAATGAAGTCTAGCCATAGCAAAACAGAATACATGAACAGGGAGCAGAGGTAAAGAAGTTGCAGGAATTTAAGTACTTAGGGTCAATGGTCCAGAGCAACGGAGAGTGTGGAAACAAGAGGAATGTACAATGTGAAGACGCATGTACAAGGAGGTTGGCACGGGTGGAGAAAAGTGTCAGGTGTGTTGTGTGTTAAAAGGGTATCAGCGAGAATGAAAGGAATGGTGTAAAAGACAGTGATGGGACCTGGGATGCTATACAGCTTAGAGACAGTGGCAGAGCTGGAGATAGCAGAAATTAAGATGTTGAGGATCTCTTTAGGGGTGACGAGGATGGATAGGATCAAGATTGAGTCCATTAGAGGAACAACCCATGTTAGATGTTTTGGAGATAAAGTCAGAGAAGCCAGATTGAGGTGGTTTGGAGAAGAAATTGTGACCATATTGGTAGAAGGATGCTGAGGTTGGAACTGCCAGGAAGGAGGTCTAGAGGAAGACCAAAGAGGAGATTTATACAGTAGATGCAGTGAAAGGGGACATGACGTTAGGTGATGTGAGATAAGAGGATGCAGAGTATAGTGTTAGATGGAGGCAGATGATACACTGTGGTGAACAGCCGAAAGACAAAGAGGAACAGGTGTCACGTATAAGACTAAATCTGTTCTTTGGTTCTTTCACAGAGTTCTTGTAGTTGTTAGCAACAAAGGAAAGAATCTTGCCTTGATCCAGGTGGAATGATGTTTGACCCAGACATGCGCATATGCTTCACATAACCCTGTTCAATGGCGTCTTTTAACACAAGCATCTGGGTTCGATAAATATATATTAGCTCCAGAAGGGAACTCTGAACTAAAAGGGATCTCTTCAGAATTGTGTGTTACATGTGGTGCGGTATGGAGAGCCGCACCACGAGATGTTTTAATGATAAGAGTCCTGACGCAGGGCCTTAGAAGGGGTCAACGAAATAAGAGTTTGTGAGAGTGCTAATGACACGCATGGAAAGACCTTTCCGTTTGGAGATGGCGTGGGATTATTAATTAGAAATTTAAAAGAAAACCAAAGAAAACTGAAAACACAAAATAAACAGAGCTCCACCGTGTACGCGAGAACGTACGGGGGTCTGCAAACTAAAACAAAGACTTGTATCCTCTCAGGACTTATGCCCTTACCGAGGATTTATAGAGAGCGAGTTTGTGTGTGCACTTTTAATTTAAGCTGAGCGTGCATGCTGGACTGACGCGTGCCAATCTCTCTCTTGCTCCCTCTCTCTATTTCGCCCACGTCTTAGGGAGGCAGAGGCTGGGGCTTTGCCTCCGTCTCTTCACTTTCTGTGCGATTGTCTTTCTGTCTGTCTTTCTTTGGTCTTTGATACCTTTACCGTTGCTACCTAATGATCACACGAAGTGCAGAGGTATCAAGACACTATATATAAACGCGCCACTGATTGCCTGACGGCGGCGTTGCATGTATAAATGGCGGCACCTTTGCCTGTTCAGAACTCCGCGTGGTAGCAGCCTGCGGATCTGCCCGTTCTCAACAGTTTATGCGCGGCACTGCCCCTCGCACGACCCGCGTCGTTACAGTAACACATTATTATTTCTTGGTTTGTATTAAACCCATTACAAAGCTCCAAGACCATTAATGTTGATAATGTGATTATGGAGTGATAATTGCACTAATTCAATTTAGTTTTGCTTCACAAAAGGTCAGGGCCACTTTCTGCAGTTCCGGGCTCATGCTGCATTGAGCAAGACAGCTGCAAGGGGAAGAATACCCTTGGAATACAATATGGAAGATTGAAGGCACGCAAGAAGTATTTATTGAGATAACATGAGATAGTGTGAGATAGTGTGATGAAGTGAGCCAAGAGCCATAGTAGATGGTTTAAATTCATGATTTAAAAACTAAATAAAAGTAAATAAACTAACAAAATAAATAGCATTCTAATACTACTATAGAAAGAACCTGTATAAAATATGTTTTGAAGTGTCATGTTAACTACTGGTTTAGCTATGACACACATGGGACTTTATCACCACTTCCTATGTATTAGTCTTCCTTTTTATGTAAATATATGCATGGAATTTAGCGAAAAATGTGGATTGACAGAACACTACTGTAAGTTTTGTCTGGTTCAAACAGAAATCTGGCTTGAAGAAAGCATTCTGCTAACCACACTTGCTATTTAGAAGAGACGTGATATAATTACAGACTTGAAACACCAGACTTGAAAAACTGCCATCACAAATATTGTTAGTTTTCCTGCCTTTCAACGAATGTTTTCGTATGTTAGTGTTTAAACATAAGCCCAATTTTCCCAACATTATCATCACTCATCATTACCAGCAGAAAAACAGGACTGACGAACTTCCAGCAAAGCCTCCAGTAGAGTCCTGGCTTGAAGCCCATCATCCGTTCAATGTCTTCACTGAATCTGTCCACCCCTGACACACACACACACACACACACACACACACACACACACACACACACACACACACACACACACACACACACACACACACACACACACACACACACAGTAAGGGAATGCACTGGACATTGCACCTTATCAGTCAGCATATCTAAATCTAACCTATGCAGGGTAATTACAATAATGAAACAGTGAAGGCAGAGGAGGCAAAAAGGATGACAAGACTGTCAATGATAGTGTCACATGTGGGCGATTTTTGATATCATTATCAACGTTGTAATATGCTAGTAAATGTGTGCTATGAAAAGTGAGATAAATTATGAGTAAGCTCTGTTACATTCTGAAATCAATGATGTGCCAGATGGTTAGTTGGAGTTTTCAAAATGCCAGAGTGTGTATGTGTGTGGATGATTGTGTCCTGCGCTGGAGCCCGACCAGTTGATGGACCCCCACTGTGTGATTTGTCTTTAGTGCTGGTTTCCATTTCTTTAAACTGTGTTATCTGTGTCAACTGTGTCATCTCCATAAACATTCGGTAGTGCAGTGGGAGACCATCAACTACGACAAAGGGAATTTTGTAAGAGTAGTCGAGAGTTATGTTCAACACCGATGCAAATGCATCCCTATGTTGAGTAGTACCTTTGTCTTGAGGAAAAAAAACATTACTCTACCAACATGTGCAACTTGAACTACCTAATTAATAAAAACAAAAAAATCTTCCCACTTTTCCATAAATTTCAGGACATTCTTCACATTAATTTCATATTAGTCTCTTCATATACCCTTGTAAGCAAAGATTAACCAAAAAAATAATGACAAATCGTCCTTAATTAATACCATTTAATAATAATAATAATAATAATAATAATAATAATAATAATAATAATAATAATAATAAAATCTAATTGCCCTCATTTCTCATGCTGTATATGTGTAACAGATGTCACAACAACTGCCCTTGGGTCGAGCTTCTTTTTGTTTTTGTTTTTGTTTATAGCTGACATACACTCATGTTCAAATCAACTTATACAAGGTTTTTTGGAGTTTCTATCAAAACTTTATGCCACTTCTCCAAGTCATTAAGAATTAAATATTTTGTTTACATTATCAGTAGTAATTAAAGAATGAAAGCAAAATGAAATCAAAAAGCAAGGTGCTAATGTCAGCCTGTCAAGTAAGACCAACAAAACTAATCATTCAATTTGTGGCAATGACATATTACCATATAAACCAAGGACAGGTCAGTCTGTCTATGCATAGCTGTAAGCGGCAAACAAATGCCACAGCTGATGGAAGATGCAGTGTTTGATTATTATTAATAATAATGATAAACTATTAAATACTGTTATTGCCATAGAAGTGAGTAAAATCAGTTTTGTGGTTGTCACTACCTAAGAAACAGTTTTCAGTTGTAAACCTAATGCAGACTCCTGTATTTTACACACTTAGTAAAACCTCACAGCTGTTTTACTAACAGTACTTACAGTACTTGGGTACCCATGATCCTATCACCAGTTTGCTGATGTATCATTGGTGATGAATGCTGCTCAGGTCACCTACTGGTGGTGTTGATGTAGTGGTGGTTGATTGGTGTATAGTGTATGGTAGATTGCAATATCATGTTCATGTATAATGTATAAGGTCAGTAATACTTTGTTAAATTTAACTACAATCAACCATTGAACTAATTGACATGAATCACCTACCATAGAACCAGGACACTCCTATGGCTTCCACAAGAACCCCAAAAAGAATAGATGTCCCTGCAGCATAGTGGTCCAGTAGGGTGAAGACATAAATCCCTCCCTGTAGACAATGATATCAAGAATAAAAAAAAAACCGTCAGATCACTTAGAAGCCACTTTAAACCCCTGCAAAGAACTATAACATAAGTTTATATGTCGGTCCATGTAGTAACCTACTGGCCTAGGGCTTATTGTTGATTTCCTTAGATTTCATAATTATTATTGAACTCATGTACAAAAAGGCAGGTGTGCTGCAATACAATGATACTTTCATGACAGCCTACCACTCAAATGAAAGTTTTTCTTCAGAATTTATGAAAATTATTAACCTAAAATGTTTAAATGTACAATAAATATTTTATATGTTTTATCCTGCATGTTCATAAGGCGTAATAGATGTTCATAAGCCATAATAGAACCACCCATAATAGAAATGCATGTGAAGCAATACCTTTTTGTGTAAGTTTATACAAGATTGTGTATGTTTTTAAGTTTCATTTAACTTGTATTTATATCTTTATGCATGTAATCTTCTATGAATTGGCCATTTAAAATCTGCCATCCTAAGTTTCCAATATCTCACTTCCAGGGTTATCAAAACTTTGAGATGATTCATACTTTTGTAATGCACAATAAGGCAACAAGGAAGGTCCCGAATGCTATGATGAAGGTGAACAGCTTCCTGTTTCTCTTCAGGATCTTGAAGTCATCTGTGAGTCCAGTGATGACTGCTTCCATGCCACCCATCTGGACAGAAAGGACATAGTGTATGGTTATGAGGGAGGTTTAAATGTGAGTATGTTTATGCACAATGTGTTTGCTTTGCTAATCTGTTGACAGTTTTTGTTTAGGTTTTATCAGGATTTCCATTGCGTTTTCCTGTCAACAAGATTTTCCCCCAACAAGTTTGTCGGTGACATGCTGGTGTTGCACAATCACCTGTTTGTCCTTTATTTTGTGAAAAATCTCCATCATATATTATGTTTTAATAATTAAGTATTTCTCCATTCCTGTCAAACTTGTTTGCCTCAATGATTATTGAAAGCAAAATCACACAAAAAGGGCAAATTGTGTTCATCCTGTTATGTTTGCTCATGTTAGCATAGTAGTTAGCATTAACAGGAAACATGATACATATCTTCTGTATCAATTTAAATTAGAAATTCTTTCAGAAATCCTGTCAGGTTACTTCATGTTAGCTTCATGACAGAACATTTTAGATTTTAACATTCTCTCTGAGTTCCTGTCACATTAAACGTCCTCTCAGAAATCCTGTTACATTAGCAATTTAGCTAGTGTTAGCCATAAATATTTAATTTAGTTTAGTTCATTAATGAGTCCTACTTCAGGCTAGCTAGTCTCATAGAATTTCTGTTATTATGTTGCTAATGGTAGATAGTTGGCTAATGAACAAATGCTTGAGTATACAGTATATTGATTTGAATGAGTTTACTTTCATACAAACATAAAAGCATGCTTCAGGGGCCATTCTAAAAGTATGCCCAGAAAATCCCATATATAGAATCTTTGATTTTCATATTTAGCACTAAAGAGAGATAATTCATTGACATTTGATGTCAGCTTTAAGAATAGGTTGAATTTTTTTTTCTCAGTAAGAGACTTACAGAGCTGTCAATGCCTAGGGTTAGAAGCATGATAAAGAAGAATATGGCAAAGAACGTCGAGCCAGGGAGAGTGGAAATGGCTTCCGGGTAGATAATGAACACAAGTCCAGGCCCTGTATTCAAACACACATTAGAAATTCAGTAATATAAGGTTATATATCAAGTAATGACACATTTCAATGCATAGAACTAAATTATGCAATATTAAATAGCACAACAGTTATAATAAATAACAAAATTGCAACTCAGATAAACTTTAAAGTATTACTTTAACCTGGTATTTGTTACATTTACAGAATTTCAGACATTAGATTTTCTGATGATCAGGACAGGGTTGTTATTCAGCATTATTTCATGATTTAGCATTATTTACTTATAGAATCGAGAACACAGCATTCATTCAAATCTAATTTTAAAGCTGTCTAAAATAAATGTCTTGAGCTGATAAAGAGATGTGACATACACACCATCTGTGGCCACTTCCTTAATGCTGACGCCATGCTCATGAGCCATGTAGCCTAGCACTGAGAAGATGGCAAACCCTGAGAAGAAACTGGTGACGCAGTTTATGGTGCTGGTCAGGAGGGCATCCCTGCAGAGGTACAAATGCACCTATGGGTTATTTGAGATTTACGTTATGGTTGTCTTAGATTGTTCCTTTCCCCCACATTTAAAGTATATAAAAGTGTTACCACTGTATTTCTGTATTTATTAGGATAAATAATATTTCTTAAAATTAGGGGTCCACACACTAAAGGTGATTGCTTATAGACAGACAGACTTATAAATAAAAAACATGTGTAATATGTAATATTTAATAAACATCCTCTGAGAAATCCTTTTATATAAAATTTGACACACAGATTTGACATTATACAAAAATCTGTGTCACCAGAATAGATATACACTCCTGGCTTGAACTTTGGAACGTTTTTTTATTATTTTTTAAATTATTATTATTTTTTAATGGATTTGATTACAATTTCCTATAACATAATAGTTGCAATTGAATAGTATCTAGTTCACTGTGTATTCCTGAATTGCAATCAGTGTTCGAGGCACAACCTCCTGATCTTCTGTGACCCCGGTGATAGTAAAGCGGTTACTGAAGATGAATGCATATAATTTTATAGGTCAAGCCAAGTCAGAAGATTATAGCTGCATCAATATATAATATGTTTTAAAAAATGTATTCTGGGTATCACAGATTCACTTAAATGCTTGGGTCACTTGAAACCATTTGCAACTTATATCATTTATTTATTTAATTTATTTCTCATTGTAATGATAGTACAGGGTGGGCCATTTATATGGATACACCTTAATAAAATGGGAATGGTTGGTGATATTAATGTCCTGTTTGTGGCACATTAGTATATGTGAGGGGGCAAACTTTTCAAGATGGGTGGTGACCATGGTGGCCATTTAGAAGTCGGCCATCTTGGATCCAACTTTTGTTTTTTCAATAGGAAGAGGGTAATGTGACACATCAAACTTATTGGGGATTTCACAAGAAAAACAATGGTGTGCTTGGTTTTAACGTAACTTTATTCTTTCATGAGTTTCTCTTTGTTCACAGCCATTGACGTGTCGAAGAAGTTAACATGTGATGAGCGGATCGAAATTGTGTTGATATCTGGTGAACGCAGTAACCGGGTCATTCAGCAGATTTCAATCCAAGACACCCTACGAGACCACCCATCTCCCATGTTACAGTTAGCAAACTGCTTGCTAAGCAGTTTCGTGAAACTGGTTCAGTGTTGGATTTGCCAAAATGTGGACGCATGAAAACTGTCACTAATGAACAAACATCAGTGGCTGTCCTAGCTTCAGTGGCTGTCCTAGCTTCATTCAGCAAGAGCCCACAGCGTAGCACTTGCCGCGTGTCACTGGAGAGTGGCATTAGTCGAACATCCCTTCGGTGGATATTAGCTACTCACAAATGGCACCGTTACAAACTCCAGCTACTGCAGCATCTCAACGAGGATGACCCAGATCGTCGCACACAATTTGCAGAATGGGCAAAACAAAAATTGGAACAGGACCCTCAGTTCACGCAGAAGATTTTGTTCAGTGATGAGGCAAACTTTTATGTGAATGTTGAAGTTAACAAACAAAACCACCGCTATTGGTCTGACACTAACCCACATTGGATAGATCCCTCCAAGACTGTTGGAACAAAAAAAGTGATGGTATGGTGTGGTATATGGGGTACAAAGATAGTGGGGCCATTCTTCATCAATGGAAACCTCAAGGCCACTGGATATTTGAAATTGCTACATGATGATGTGTTTCCCTCTTTATGCACTGAAGCTGGCATGTTCCCTGAGTTTTTCCAGCAAGATGGTGCACCACCACATTATGGGTGTCAGGTCCGAGCATTCCTAGATGAACAGTTTCCTGAAAAGTGGATTGGTTGTCGTGGGCCAGTTGAATGGCCCCCAAGGTCTCCCGATCTGACCCCCTTAGACTTTTATCTTTGGGGTCATCTGAAGGCAATTGTCTATGGTGTGAAGATACGAGATGTGCAGCACCTGAAACTACGGATACTGGAAGCCTGTGCTGGCATTTGTCCTGCGGTGTTGCTATCAGTGTGTGAGGAGTGGGAGAAGAGGGTTGCATTGACAATCCATCACAATGGGCAGCACATTGAACACATTTTATAAGTGGTCATAAACTTGTAAATAACTCATGAAAGAATAAAGTTACGTTAAAACCAAGCACACCATTGTTTTTCTTGTGAAATTCCCAATAAGTTTGATGTGTCACATGACCCTCTTCCTATAGAAAAAACAAAAGTTGGATCCAAGATGGCCGACTTCTAAATGGCCACCATGGTCACCACCCATCTTGAAAAGTTTGCCCCCTCACATATACTAATGTGCCACAAACAGGACGTTAATATCACCAACCATTCCCATTTTATTAAGGTGTATCCATATAAATGGCCCACCCTGTAGAAACTAAGAATTGTAACTTCTGTGATCCCACCAATATGTCAATCTGTATTATTACAAAACCTAAATACACTAAATCTAAATAGACATTTTTATTCTAATCATGTCTTGGCTCTATCTGTGCAACATTTTGTCATTTAATCCAAAGAAAAGACAGCTTTGCTTCCCCGGCATGAAGTCAAGCTATCGTTCATCTGATAAAGAAAAAATAAGGTTAATGATGAATGGCACCCTGTATGGGAGCTCAAGTTTAATTACCTCATCAAGCTATCATCTGGCCTGGTTAGCATGAGCTCAGGCTGTTAACACAGTTCAACAAATGACTTCAGAGTGTCATTGGAGTGTGGCCCAGTGATTTTGTGGTCTATGTGCCAGAAACGTGGCCAAATGGGGCCAATTTTTTGCCTCTACGCAAAGAAATACAATTAAGATAAAAATGAAGACAGCTCAGAATTATTATTTGTTGTGATTATACAACTGATCGGTTGTACAATTTGTAATTTTGATTAAAAACTTCTGCAAAGGCTCATAAGTGGTGATGGAATCTATCCTTAGATCAAATCTGATTGATGCAATAATCAATCATGGGCAGGAAGTCAAGGGGTAACATTAGCCATGCTGTAGCAGGCAACCGTCAGGATCTGCATGCAGGTGGAGGCGCAGGTAACCTCTAGTATATTTATATTTCTGAATTTGAAAGAAGGATATAAATGATAATCCCCATTGCTACTGAGATACATGAACAGAGCAGAAACACACAAACTCTTATTAGTAAGGGTTAAGGGTCCTTTATCAGACATGTCCTTTGGACAGTGACACAAAGCAGAGATGACATTTGCCTGCTAAGAGCATACATTTGACACTGGGCACAGCTTTTATTCAATTAAGCAACAGCTCCAAGGAGAAAGATGAAGATAGCCTTCATTTACCTGAACTGCTGTCTATTTAATGGCTTAGAAAGACGGGAATTAAATGCTCAGAGCTGCAGTGGCCATGCTATAGTGCTGGTGATGGAGTTTGTGATATCCAATCCCTATAGATGAAATCAGTGACTGTGTCTTACCTATAGCAGTTGTTGTCAAATTTATTGTAGCTGGCAAAGGCGATAAGCACACCGAAACCAGCCCCAAGAGAGTAGAAAATCTGAGTGGCGGCTTCAATCCAAACCTGAAACATACAAAAGACAATGATACATACATGGGACAAGACAAAATAAATTAAGATACGAGTACAAATAATAAGATAATATTAAATTTTTAAGTACAACATTGTAGCTAATTCCAAGAATAATATAATGTATAATGTTAAAAGGATATCCTATATGTCAGGAAGTATATATAATATTCCAAATTGTTATATGTAGTTAATTGATAAAATGACAATTAGTTCCAAATTCATTTAAACTGAAGCTCATCATAAGCTCACTTGAGGATTGTTGAGCTTATTGAGGTCAATGTGGAGGTATGCACGGATTCCATTCATAGCACCCGGTAGTGTGATGCCTCGGATCAGCAGCACCAGAAGTACAATATAGGGCATGGTGGCAGTGATATACACCACCTACACCAGATAAGAAAGAAAAACGTCCAATAAAATGTCCAATCAAGATAAAATAAGTAAATCAAGTAAAATCACATTCAGACATTAATTAGGAATCATAGTAAATTATACGAAATGTTGCATTTCCCTTTCGGAATGTCATAAATATTTCATGCCTCCAGCAATTTTCATATCTTCTTACAACTTTTTGAATCATCTTTCATGCATAAACCATATTCAGCTTATTAGATGACTGCATTAAACAAAAGTAACATGCAAATTAGAGAATGAAATCTAAAAGTTACCAAAGTTGTAGAAGTAAAATATTACATATATTGTAGCATCCATCGATTTTGGACACCCGTAAGCGTCTGTAATTTCTTTCAGTTACAGCCTACACCACATTATTTATTTGGTATGGATGCATGAATTAATTTTCAGAGAAAAATAATATACTAACAAAATAGTGTAATATAATCAGCATGGTATATAGTTTAATATTAATACACACTGTTTGGTACCTTTCCAGAAGACTTTACACCCTTCCACAGGCTAAAGTAGAGAATAAAGACGACCACGACAAGGCAAAGTGACAGCTCCCAGCGAGGTTCTTTCAGGTCATGGATGCCTTGACTCTCATGGATGCGCAGTACTTCTCGTCTAAGCAAGGAAATAGAATCCTGTATTGTAATAAGTCTGACAAAATTAAAAATGCAATTCAAAGTATTACTTGATTTTTTATTTATTTATTTATTTTTTTCATTTAAGGTACACAGAACTGGTGATCATGCTGTAACTCATCCTTATTGAATGTGGCAGAAGTCACAGAGTGTTCAGGAATGTCTCATTTGCTATTTAAAGACCTGGCCATCAGAACAACACATTCATACAGAACAAAACACTGAGATAACCACCACCGGGTTAATCAGAGGACTACATGAGAACAGTTTGTCCTGGCAAAGACTATTTATCAAATTAAGTTCAAACAAGTGTGCATTTCATTGCTTTCAGGAACTCCTCAAATGTAATAAGAACTGAAAGCGATTGTAGTCTATCCAGAAGACCTCAACTTCTGACTGTGGTGTGAGTTGATCACTGGGCTTGTGAAGCTATTATGTGCAAGCAGTAACTACACTGGGATTATGTCATTCGTTTATGTCAAGAGAGATTATGTCAAAGAAAAAAGTAGAAAGCATGCAGTACATTTGGAAATAGTTAGGAGTTGTCTAAAAATGGTTAAAATGTACAATTGGATAACTTCATTTGCTAGCCCATTGGTCCAAGTTGGTATAAGGTGCTGTTCATTTGCTACTGTGTTTCTATCATTGCACTCATGTTTCTAAAAATTGCTGTCATGTTTTGAGTGTGAGCATGTTTATGCGTGTGTTCCCTGCGATGGATCGGCACCCCATCCAGGGTGTACCCGCCTCGTGCCCTAAGTTTCTCGGGAAAAGCTTCTGGCCCCTTTTTCCGAGAAAAAAAGCGGTAAAGCGGTACATGAGGATGAGTGACTGAGTGTCATGTTTCTGAATTTGCTGATATGTTTTGTTTTGACTTTGCTGTATCCTGTAGAGGTTTTGATATTACATCCAATTGTACAAAAAAATCCTGTAGAGGTTTTGGTTTGTTAATATGTTTTGCACTCACAGGCTGGCATCAATTTGTCCACTCCTGAAGTTACCATGTTAGTTACAGTACATGTTGTGTTCTGAAATCCTCAATGCATTAAATCATTTTCATGAGGCTATCAGGACACCACTGTGTAACATTCCACATTGTCTGCAAGTTTTACTCGGAATATAATTTTGTGGACTGTTTATGATCTCAGAAATACCCGGGTCCTCCTCCTACTGTTCATACAGTCAGTTTTGTAAGCCGTTTCCTTAGTTAAACACATACACGTTCCTTTGGGACTTATATCTTCCATCACGTTTCAGTCCTTCTCTGTGGGTTTCCAACGGTTTTAGAGTTTTATGACTGCATAAATAAGAAAAGATGAAACGTACCACCCAGACATGGGGCCTCATTTCAGAGGAGGTAAATATTGTTCATGCTGTTTTTTCTCTTTCTGGGTGTCAGAACAAAATATTAGGTCCAAGTATTCAAGGAAAAGACAATCATGATCCAGATTCCCAGAAGTTTAAAGGAACAATAATTTAAGGCAATTGTTTTCAAATGCTAAACAAACTCCTATAGGAACCTGCTGTTTTGTGCTTTTCCTTCCGAAATAAAAACATGAAGAAGTTATTGTTTCCTTTTCATTTTAAACTACTGTTGAGGTGGACATAGTTGATTTTCTGAGTAGGTCTAGACCTAACAACAAATATATGATTACTTTATACTGTATGTCTATTTCTATTTAAAAATAATGCCCAAATAGTTATCTCTGTGAAACATCTGAAAATATATTTTTTTATAATCTAAAACAGATCTTATCGGTCTCTACTGAACTTTCCACAGGCAAGGTTTAAAACTGTAACCTCCTGCTTCTAATATGAATTAAGAGCTTTCTTTTACGGCAGAGTCCAATGGTTTCGCACCAAACAATATTTCTTAAATGATTCTTGCTGGCCAGAAAACACCAAATAATTTCCTATAACAGCACGGATAACAGAAAAACATATAAAAATACATAAAAATTTAATTCTAAAGCCTTTTCTGTAGTAAGTCACATGACTTTGTTTACCAGTTGCCCTTATCTCTTAGCTAAAAAATATTGCAGTCTTGACAATTTGCTCTATAAAGAGAACGCAAAATGCACATGGAGAACAATATAATGTTAGGTAACGTCAGAATATAGATGCTCTTATGTACAAAATATGTTATAACAAGTGATAATGTGGACATTCTGCATTAAATGCAACTAAAAGGGGAATTCAAGTTAAACAGGGACTTTTGATTGTGCAAAATAACAGAACTCTTTAATGGAACGTGATCAGGACTGTACACGGGATCCAGCAATAACTCCCAGCTGAGTTCCTGTAATGTGTGTAAGTGGTGTCTAAACGATTGTGTCTACAGTTCCCAGATTTTCAAGGATCAGATGTCCTAAATGCTGAATGTCCACAGGAACATGCAACTGCGACTGCAAGTAAGCCACCTCCGCTGGGGTCATCATTCAGTCTTTAATTACATTTTTGCACCATTTAAATGTTTTACCATGGCTAAGATTTCCATCACTGTAGTTATCTGTAAATGTTAATAGGTTTTTACACCTCTCATTTATGACTTGGACACTCCTTATAGATAAAAATTACATTATTTAACAGAGAAAAATGCATATTTGCTAGAATATGCTTTTTGGTGTTGTCGTGGATTTAACAGAACAAATCACTCTGGAACATATGAAAAAATAAATAATTAGGGTAATGTATTACTTTTCTGTAAGTAAAGTCCCTATTCATTGCTTATTATTTACCGAAATTACTTACTGGTCAAGACAAGTCACGGTGCTTAGGGGGCTGCACTAATTAAGTCAATATGATATCCTCGCCTTTAAGCGATTACTCCAGTTGGTAATGGATTGAAAAGAAAGAGGTAGCATGAATAAAACAAACTGCCTCACCATTTAACAGATTGCATGAATAGAATATTTGCTTCGCTTCAGAAATTTTCTGACAGCTATAAAATTTGCTCAGGCAAGTATTTTTATCCTCATGTAAGGAGTAGCAGTCCTATACCAGAATGATTTACCAACCCATAACACTTTGTAGTTATGCTTAATGATATGGAACATCCACTGTATTATTTCTAGCACTGTAAATGTTGATACAGTATGTTCATAAACAGGCCATCTGATATACGAGACCCTATAAAAACAATAACACAAAACCCTATAAAAACAATAATTTATCAACAATAAACAAATCACACTTATGTAAATTTTATGCTTTACTGGGAAAGTTTCAGATAAATATTTGACAAAATCTTTTTTGTATGTACACGATTTAGAAGGAGAAGTCAGTTCTTTAACTGCTCTATCATGTTTTTTCCACCAATTTAGCAAAGTAATGGGACCAATATGCTTAGCTGCAAGCTACTGTATTTACAGTTAAACAAACAAACTAAATAAAAAAATAAAAAAATCACAATAATTTGCCATTTAGTAATATCTAGAATTTCTCCATTATCTAGGCAGGGAACTGAGTCTGATATTCTTCATCCTTTAAAGTCATTATTCAAAGAAACTCCATTTGACATCCATTCCAAAATGAGAAAATGGCTAATTTTCAACTAAAATTAAATTTCCACTAGAGAATCCTTACTGACAAAACAATTCGTTCAAGACCATGCTTAATCTGTGTCTGGAAGAATTTTTTGACAGCTACTATTACTTTCTGCCCACCAGAGACAAAGATTGACTGGCAAAACAATGCACTGGAATGAAATGTGGGTGGTAAGCTGGATGATGAAACTTCCTCATCTTGACATTGCCATTATCTAGAAGTCATAATTGATTACCTATTGTAGAAAGACATAGTGGTGGTGACATGTGACATAAGTAAATCAGTGAACAACTTCCTTAATTTTGGGGTTGACAAGCTTATCTATTGTTTTCAGTTTTTTAAATTTACTATATGGCGAGATGCCTTCAAAACCAAATCAGTTGAGAGTTTCAAAACACAATCCATCAACAGAATAAATTATCCCTAGTTTAAGGGATCCATCCATTTGATATCTGGTATGTTATGATTCATAAACCTGGGTCCAGGGTAAATTAATATTCAAAAATGAATGGCATCACCAGGGATAATTTGAGGAGTGAGAGGAAATCATCCACACACTCAATCCAGCGAATCCAGAAAATTCCCAAATGAACAAAAGAGGATCAGATACAAACAGAAGTATAGCCAAAATGTATGGCTATGTTTAATTGATATATATTAAATATTTAAATTATTGGATTACGTTTCTTAATCCAATTACGTAGAATCCTTTTCTAATAAGGGGATCTGGTGGAAGATTAGAACTTCTGCGGGATACACTAATGAGACTAATACATGCCCCAATCGATATTTTTTGTGGACTTAATTTCAGGGCAGACTTAATGACAGCTGAGAAAACTATGCATCGGAATGTAAGAAACAACAATAGAGAACAAGAAACAGTACAGTAAGAGAAAGAAAAAGAAACTGCAATACAAAGATCAAAGGAGAAAAACATAGAGACGGAATTAAAGAGCAAGGAATTAAAATATGCTAACTAGACTAAACTTGTGACATTTACTTCAAAGGGCATATGTTTTATTGCCTGTAAGTTCAGGGTAGTATAATCAGCTTAAAAGCCCAGAGTTTATCTCTTGTGGCTTTCAGTATGCTTCGTGTATAGTATTAAACAGCTGTATGGTAAGTCTTTTGAAATTCACTTTAACAAAGACATCAAACAGCACCTTTCCCTGTTTAGATAAAACTATATTTATCGGAGGAAGAATTCTGCCCCATGCTTTGAGTTTTTCCACATAATTCTCAACCTCAGGAATGCTTCTGCAAGTAAAAACTGCAGCCCTTGTCCAAGTAGACAACTCCTCTGTACTTGCTTCAATTATTTCACTCTGTGTGGAATTCCTCTAGGTTAGCTGGTTGCCTTCCACCTTAAGAAATGTCAGTAGTTGGTACTGTAGCTACTCTAGAAGGGATAGACTGGAATCCCAAGCATGGTATATCCCAATGTTCCAGGAACAATTGCTGTTACGGATGTGTTTCTGGATGGATGGATGGATGGATGGATGAATAGGAAGGAAGGAAGGAAGGAAGGAATATATAACTGCGAAAGAAAGGTTATGATATGCCTTTCAACCTACTCATATAAACATCGGGGACAACAAGTCAAAGTACTTCTAAATCATTCTAAATGGATAGAACATGCTTTTTAAATCCTATAACAAGTGAAATCACAAGTTTATCTTAAAATTTTTGCCTTATTTCATTACACATGGCTGTCTAAATCAGGTGATTCACATAAACAGATTAGAAATGTGATTATTCATCGATCATTTAGCTTTTTTGGACAGAGTCTCTGGTGTCGACTTTTCAAATATAACTCAGTAATAGATTTTTCATTTCTATGTTCTCAAACATCTTTTTGGCACCATGATAAGAAAATATACCATATCTAAAACAAAGGATATTGATTGATGACTCAAAGGCTAAATCCACTTAAATGTACGATGGGTGTTCATCAGGGCTTGAGATGAACTTTCTTTTGGCCACAGTGACATTATAAAAACATTTGAAATGGTGTAAAGATTTTAAAAGAGACCGTATGTCCAAGAATGACGATCTCGGCCAAGGTGGATCGGAGCCTCTCAGCAAAAAACAGGTGTTATGTTATTGCAGGACAATGCACGACCTCATACTGCCCACCGCACCACTTGTACATTACAGGAATTCAGCTGAGACTTACTGCCACATCCTTACCCTATAATAACCCCTACAGTCCTGATCTTGCTCCAAGCCTTTTTAAGGACTATTTAAGGAGTTCCTGGGGGGCCAGGTCCGGTGTACTGAGAACATTTTGTACCTTCATGGTATCCAAGCACTAGTGAAATGTGGCTGTTGCAGGGGATTATATAGAGAACAAAAAGTCATTTTAACTCTTATAACTGTGTTCCCTTTTTTTCCCAATCAAAAGTCCTAGCCTTGACCGTTTTCACATTATTTAATGTGCATACATTAAATGCCTTTCCTCAAAAAAAAGACTCACAGAAGCAACACTCAGACATCATTGTAAATAGCGAACACTAATATTCACTTGGTCTGTTTGAACTGAAATAAAACCCTTGCTAACATACTCATTTTCCAAAGAAAACCACATTTCCACAAGTAAGGAAAACATAGCTCAGATGCCACAGCATCCTAAGTATGAAGAATTCAAATATTTTGGATTATGACTGAACATCTGTAATATGTATTTTTTCACTGCAGGCAATCCTCACTTTATAATTAGGCAGCTTTATAGGAATCATGAATCACTGTTTGCAAATGGAAACCTTCTTTGAAACCGCTGGCCTTCAGGAACTTTCTTCGGAGGTTTGCCATGCACATAATGCATGCACAAATCTCTATCTCCTAATATACTTAATACTGCATATACATAAAGATAAAAAATGACCCACTGGCAGAAAAGAAAATACATAAAAATTGCAATTATATTTTAATACCAACAATGGAGAAATAAAATTTTTTTAAACAAAATACTTCTAAGCAGGTGATCAATTTCAACGGAATTTAACTAGGTACAACGATTAAATATCAAGCCAGAAATATTTGTAGTAGATCTTCTTTAACTATATTTATTTAATTAGAGATTCAGCAACTTTATCCCATAATCATACACCATTATATTCATAATTATAAGGTTTATTTAAATGAGACCAACACAAACATTCTGAACGCCTCGCACATTATTCTTCCTGCTGGACAGAAATGTTCCATTCTAGGTTTCACTGTGCATAAGATTGTTAGAATTCAAACTGCTCTACTTCCAAACAGCCATGCTTGTACGCCCCAATGCTTTTGGCTAGACTGAATCAATTATGGCACCTTCCACGCTCTACTACTGTTAACGATTAACGCCTGAAACCATTCAACACATCCAATCAACAGTAGGCACTGATTTAAAACATATTGTTTTCCAGCTAGTCCTTGTTCATCTAAAGAAACACATATTAACCTGCTGACAGATGCTTTATGGAAGTGATACTAACATAAAATAGATGGAAAATTAAACAGTGAATTGAAATGGAGTGAAAACTTTGGTTCCATGATAGGATAAACTGACTGTATGGGGCAAAATGGTACTAAAGATGTAGTTTGTTGCGGGAAATGGGAAGCATCATGGTAAACCTACTTAATGTAGCAGACATCTAAGCACTAGTAATATACAATCCAGTATCGTGAAGAAAAAATATGTAAGATGTAACAACACTGTGAACTTTAATTCATAAATATTTCATAGTGAAGGTTTATAGGTAGCTCAAATTATAATATGAACACTGTACAATGCGTGACAACCAATACAGAATAAATTCAGTTAAACTATGCAGAGTGGAAAAGCTGTCTTACTGAAGCAAGTGAAAGATGACACACTCATCCTGAAAAAAATGTTTTTGGCCCAGTGCTCAATGATGCAACAGTACCAGAAAAAATCCTAAGCATAATATAAGATCCCACATTAGGAACGAAAAAGACTCACTCATAGAATTCAGCAGCAGGCGTCCGCTTGTACTTGGCATAGGTCGCATTTCCCAGGAAAGAGGAGCCATTGATGAGCTTGGGGTCTTTGCACATGGGGCTGTTCCATGTGTTGTTACAGTTCTGCCATGGCAGCTCACTCGTGAATGAGGAGAACAGGTAGTACAGAGACCACGCTATAATGACGTTGTAGTAGAAGCCCACGTACAATGCTATGATGATCACAGTATAACCTACGCCTGTGGGTAGACGGGACAGAGAATTTTGTGCATTCTTTAAAAAAAAAAACAGTCTTTTATCATTTGAGGCATTTAAAAGTTTCTATAGTGTGCTTGAGTCATGTCAGAATTACAAGATGGCAGCTCTGAGAATGGAGCTCAGAGTCGTTTCTATGGAAACTCACCGGTGCATTAACTTCTTTGTACAAAATGCCAAAACTATGCTATTTCATGTATTGGATAAAACTAGAAAATGATATGGAATGTCTGGCATGCCACTTTTAAATGCATTATCTTTAAAAACCTTTGCTGGTGTTTCTGGTCATGCTTACAAAATTCTCTCAGTAAGTCTCTCAGTTGATTGATTGTGGTGTAGAGCGCTGTCTAACATCTTACTCAGACACTCTCATAGATGTCTATGAGAGTGCGATCAGGTGACTGTGAGGTCATAGGAAGTAATGTACATAATTTACATCCTCATCAAACTATTATGCCTTGTGGATGGAAGTGGGTCTTCCAGGAGAGAAGACTATGACCATACGTGTAGAAATGTCTTTAGAAATTCATTCAAAAGGACAAGCTGGCTAACTCACTCACTCACTCATTGTCTACACCACTTTATCCTTTATACAGGGTCGCGGGAGGCCTGGAGCCCATCCCAGGTGTCTTAGGGCACAAGGCAAGGTACACCCTGGATGGGGTGCCAATCCATCGCTCACACATAATAAGGGCAATTTGGGGAATGGCAATTAGCCTAATCTGCATGTCTTTGGACTGTGGGAGGAAACCCACCAAGCACGTGGGGGGGGGGGGGGGGGGACCTGCAAACTCCATGCACACAGAGGCGGGACTCGAACCTGGCCATGAATCGAACCCAGACTGTGGAAGTGCAAGGCGACAGTGCTAACCACCAAGTCACCATAAGCTGGCTAAATATGCCAGAGTGACAAACCCACCAGTTTAAGTAACCCACCACAAATTAAGTAACCTATAACAATGCATTTCATTTTTGATAAACAAGCTGAGGGTCCATGTAAGAGATTAATAAATGAATTAGAGTTTTTAAAAACGCACCTTTGAAAATGGGGCAGATCTTCCACACAGTGGCCGCCCCTTCTCTGTTATACTGACCCAAAGCCAGTTCCATGTAAAACAGCGGCATTCCCGCGATGAACAGGAACATAATGTACGGGATCAGAAAGGCCCCTGGAGAAAGAATTTTTTTCATTATTGTTATGATTACAGAAACTTAAAATCAAAAGAATAAAAAAGCTCAAGAGTTGTCTACATCTGTACACTAGACTAAACGTGGCAAAATCCAGAAACAAGCATCCACACTCTATCTAAAGCCAAGGGATGATCAGTGAATACACTGCATTTGGAAAGTGAAACAATAAATCTGTTTTGGATTGTGTCTTTAGACTCATGCATTTTATATCATCTTTTTATATTGTACAGCTCTAATTACATTATAGAGGTGGAAATAGTGTTTACAAAGTAAGCAGTAAAGCACTAATTGATACAGGATATGGGATAATCTTTGATTTCAAATACCAACAGATCTTGTGCTCATATCTTTTTTTTTTTCCGTAGGAAACAGATGTTGCATACAGATGAGCCACAGTGTTTGATCAGAAAATATCAAAGCCTTAAATCCTCCTTTCACAGTATCACTAAACAAAACTTTCACTTTTGATACTCTGACCTAAATAGACCGATCTGAAAAAGCTACTGCATAAAAGATACTACAGTATGTTTCCGCTGATACCACCCTATAAGTACACAGCAACGCTCTAATGCTTCTTTAAAAGCAGCATGGGTCATGGCTATCTATATCCTAGCCACTATCATCTCTGGCTTTCCCATCAGTTACATCTGAAGTGGGCGGAGCTTCTTTGGAGGTTAATGGGTGCTGAAGTGATAAGCATAATTAGTAAAATACCATATAAAATTCAAGCGAATGATTTTAAGTGAACCCAGGCTTGTTTCTGATTATGTTAAAATGTGTGGTGCATTTAGTTAAATTAAGCATGAGACAACCTGAGCTTGTATTAACGACAGTGCACAAATAGACTACTTTAATTCTTAGTGAAAATAAAGAGTTGCAAACATGTATTTAAAAGTTATCCAAAAAAAAATACAGAAAATTCCACAAATACTTAAACAATTGGCTCAAACTAAATGAATATGAAGCCATGGTGGATTTGTGGGGGAAGAAAAAAACATAAGAAAATAATAAGAAAGCTTTTCAAATACTAATTAATTGCAGAAATTAATAAGGATGTCTGTATGACTGATAAATCAGTCGTTTGCATCATTTATTTTAAGCCTCCATTCATGTCAGTAAGCTAGTATTTGCATTATACATGGGGAAAAAGGATAGTCACACGCTGCAAGAGTGCAGTACTTAACAGCTTTATGGACTGGTAGTGGAAATAACAACAATGTTAAGTGGATTATGGGAAATTTATTAAGCTGCACCACACCATCCAGTGGAAAAGCTTTTTAATTTGTTGAGGTTATCAGTAAAATAAACACTAAATAACTTGCCAGGAATAGATCGTGTCCTGTGAGTTTTTTTTTTTTTAATCGATTGAACAATTCAACCACATTGAGCATGAAATTGCCCTGCAATGGGTTGTCACCAGATCCATGGTGTACCCTGCCTTTTGCCCAAAGTTTCATGGGATAGGCTTGACGTCCCCCATGACCCTACACAGGAGGACAAGCAGGATAGATAACGGATGGATGGAAAACAAGAAGTTTTAAAACAGTTTAGAACTGTAAAGCAGATCAGAACTATATTGTTTTTTTGTTTGTTTTTTTTTAGCAATAACACATTTGTCTTGTCTTTAGCACTTAGTTAAATTTTCTTCAGTTGACTTTGTAAGCAATTTTTAACACTTTAATACATTGACAATAAATGATACATCTGGACCCTGTGAAATGATTACAAGGTAAAAGTGCTAGAAAATAAAGCTCTTAAACTAAACTTAATTTGGTCACATGGTGTAATGAGTGCAATACTTTTTCTATTCTCTTTTTGCACCACTAGGAAACAAATCTTTGCATGTTTGATCCATTTTGAAATATAAAAAAATATATAAGTGTAGAAATCCATCACTGGGTCATGAATAAACCCTCAGGGTATTAGTTTTGACAATTACATCTTAATTTCACATTGGGGTATACACTTAAAAGGGGATTCCCCCGCACCTTTACAGGAGTATTGCTCAACTCCTCCAACAGCTGAGCACAAAAGTTCCTAAAACTTTGGTCCATGCATTTACCACCACTCGTCTTGTCTACTCAATTTCCGTTTGCTTCGGTGCTACAGATAAAATCATACAACACTACAGAATATTTCTTATCCTTAATCCAAAATGCGATTGCGATTCTCATTTACAGCATGCGTCCAATGCAAAGGACTTTTATGTCTGATTTCATCCCTACAGGTTATCCCCATGTCGTACAAACATGTGTATCTTATCGTAGCATGTCTTTTGCATTTAATCCATGACTGAACAATAGATCAGCATGTGATTGCTGATAGAGGTCAATATAAAACGATCTGCAAAGTTATGTTTATGTTATGTTTTGCTTATTACTATTAGATGTCACAGGCCATATAATTATATGGGAAGGTACAACACACATTGGACACCTTCTAGACCAGAACCTTCACTGTTGTTGTTTTCTCATTGTATGTGAAAATAATTTTTAAGGTTTTGATTATAACCCTTGACCTCCTTATACACATATGTATACTAATGTCAGTTTCGAACTGGTGATTGGATCAGGTTTGTAGGGCAGCATGCAAACAATTACGGCATTTGGTGGACGACCTTATCCAGTGCGACTAAATATTATTAATTAATTAACTTTATTTTTTAAATAAAGAATTGAGGATTAAGGGCCCAACAGTGGCAATCTGGCAGTGTTGGGGTTTGACCCATCATATATATATATATATATATATATATATATATATATATATATATATACACCCATACATAAATATATAATGCCAGTTTTGAACTGGTGATCAAACCAGGTTTGTAGAACAGCATGCAAACTTTTACATCTTAACCAGGGCAACTAACATTTTATCTCATATTATTTTTGTTTACCATTAAGGGTCTTGCGCAAGGGCCCAACAGTGGCAATCTGACAGTGTTGGGGTTTGAACCTGCAACCTTCTGATCAGTAGCCCAATGCCTTAACCAGGTCAAGCATTTCTGAACAGTAGAGGTCCTGTGCGTGCAAGAAATCTGAACACTTACCAGTTTAGTGCACATAGATCTTCTAACACAGTGCACAATATCAGTTAGTAGGGTAGCATGCCCCTTTCTAGAGCACTCACCTCCGCCGTTTTTGTAGCACAGATAAGGGAACCTCCACACGTTGGCCAGGTCCACGGCGAAGCCAATGACGGAGAGCAAGAAGTCGAGTTTCTTGCCCCACGTCTCGCGCTCCGGCGTCTCGGTGCACGTGCGCGAGCTCGTGTACTGCAGGCCGTTGCGCTCTTTGACCAGGATGAGCTCCACATCCTTCTTCTCCACGGCGTACGGCTTCAGAGGGGCCACCGATGCCAGCTTGTGCTCGGGCATCACCTGCACGTTCATGACGGCGGTGCCTGGAGAAAGAGCGGACGGATGGCCGGCGCTCGAGTCGGCACTTGCGATGATGATGATGATGATGACGACGATGATGATGAAGCTGCTGAAGAGATGGACTTTAAGAAAGAACAGTGTGATAAGGACGAGTTTTCTGCTTCATCAGCTGTAAAAGAGAAACAGGGGAAAAGTTACGAAATATAAAGTTATACAGCTACAAAGTTTGCGTGGTAAAATTAAAGTTTAGCGGATAAAAAAACAACAACAACATGTGCACAATAATTAACATCTGTACATCTGCAGATGTTAATTATTTGTCGGCGCAGTGAGTTCTCGCGCGCGCCGCTGTGCATGCGCTATCGACACTTACTCCACGCGTTACAGATTAGCTGCAGCGCTATGAATCGAGGAATTCAAGTCCTCTCCAATATGGTTCTACTAAAGTCGAGTTTAAAGTACGTACTTGTAAGTCGCAGGTTGATGGTCCATGCCCGGCTGCTCGTGCGCTCCGGACGGGAATGAGAGTCTGCTGCCCATTCTCACACGAGCTGGGTGTGTGTCCCCTCCCTCAGAGCACACGACTATTTAAACTGGCATCCTCCTATTCTTCCACGTGATGTTTTATATCTCAGCATGCTTCGGATCGGCCTGTTTATTTTATTTACTATTATTATTATTAGAGTGTTATAAACAAGCAATCAAACAAATAAGATAAGCATAAACAGCATAAACATTTTATTTTAAATATATATTCTAAACATTCTATTTTTTTCTGAGGGTGATTATTATTATTATTATTATTATTATTATTATTATTATTATTATTAATAATAATAATAATAATAATAATAATAATAATAATAATAATAATAATTTATTTATTTATTTCACATTTTCAGTGTAAGTACTTATTATTTTCTGTTTTTTTTTTCACTCACACAGTCTTTATTTATTGTCCACCTGACAATGTCCCATGTGATAAACCTATTGAATTTATTTATTTATTTATAATATCTAAATTCTTTTTTGGACAACACAATGGTGTAATGATTAGCACTGTCGCCTTGACCCATCTTAAAAGTGGTTAGACTTTAATATGGTAGTAGCAGTAGTAGGAGTAGCAGTTTCTTAAAAAGTTTCATTTCTGCCTCAGGTCTGTGTTCATGGAGTTTGCATGTTCTCCCTGTGCTTGGTGGGTTTCCTCCGGGTGCTCCGGCTTTCTTCCACAGTTCCACAGATTAACCTAATTGGCATTTCCAAATTGATTGTGAGAGTGTGTGTACAGTATATGTGTGTTCCCTGCGATGGCTTGGTACCCCATCCAGGGTGTACCCCGCCACATGCCCTGAGTCTCCCAGGATAGTCTCCAGGGCCCCCGCAACCTTGGTATAGAGTAGATGGTGAGCGAGTGAGTAATTGTTATTTATCAGAGTGCATTTACTCACTCACTCACTCTATACTGTTTATCCTGTACAGGGTTGCACAAGGCTTGGAGCCAACCACAGTAAACTTTTGGCACAAGGCGGGGTACACCCTGGATGATCTATAAATACATTGCAGGGCATACAAGCTCACACAACACACATTCTCACTTGTACACTCACACTCTACAAGTTAGTTGGAGACACTAATTAGTCTGATCTGTCATGTCTTGCAGGACAGTGGCTTAGTGGTTAGCACTGTTGCCTTGCACATTCAAGGTCCGGGTTTGATTCCCGGCTTGTGCTTGGTGGAGAATTAAACGTTCCCCAGGGTAGGTGGGTTTCCTCCGGGTGCTCTGGTTTAATCCCACAACCCAAAGACATGCAGATTAGGCCAATTTGCATTCCCAAATTGTGTGTGTGTGCTCCGTCCGAAGACATGCAGATTAGGCTGATAGGCATTTCCAAATGAAGTGTGTGTGTGCAAGTGTGTAATTATTATTTATCAGAGTGAATTTATTCCCTCACTCACTCTCGCTCACTCAGTCACTCACTCTCAATACTGCTTATCCTGTACAGGGTCACGGGAGGTTTGGAACCTATATTTAGGGAACTTGGGGAACATTGCAGGGCACACAAGCCACACATACTTGCTCACACACTCACACACTACAAGAAAGTTTGAAATATTAAATAGTCTAATCTGCATATCTGAGGACTGTGGGAGGAAACCAGAGTACCTGGAGGAAACCCACCAAGCACAGGGAGAACATGCAAACTCCACATACAGACCCAAGATGGGAATTGAACTCTGGAAGTGCAAAGCCACAGTGCCACCGTGCTGCCTAGTTTATTCCTACATTTAGCATAATAAATTAATTATATGTATACCTTGAATTATTAAAATATTTTTATAGATATAAATCATTGCTATTTTTTTAGTTGACTGTTGTTTTTTAATGTTATTTGTTGATTAAGTTGAGAGCCAGGGGTAGCTCAGTGGTTAAGGCATTGGACTACAGTTCGGAAGGTCCCAGGTTCAAGTCCCACTTCCACCAAGTTGTCCCTGTTGGGCCCTTGAGCAAGGCCCTTAACCCCAACTGTTCAGATGTATAATAAGATAAAAAAAATGTAAGTCACTCTGGATAAGGGCATCTGCCAAATGCCTAGATGTAGATTTCTTTTGTATTTGGGTAATTTTGAAAATCAGCTTACAATGCATATCTTTGGACTGTGGGAGGAAACTGGAATACCCAAAGGGAACCCACAAGAACAGAGAGAACATGCAACTAGAATGCACACAGACCATGGTGTGAGGTAATGCTACTAACATTAGCAGGGCTAAAAGTAATCCAATTTGTGTCAATTTAGAAACCCAGCTCTAGATTCAGTTTGAACCAACAAATATGCATGCTTTGGTTTGACCTGAATTAGCATGTTGATTTGTCATGCTGTCTTCTTGTTTAAAACTGACAAGACACTTGTGCTAACCCATAATCCATATACTGTTATGTAGCAGTCCACAATTTATCACAAGAGCCATTGGCAAGTGTAGTTGGCATCTAGTTGGCATTGGCTATCAACCTAAAATTGTATTGCCTATATATTAGATTTTTTTTTTCAGCAGTTTCAGCTGATTTACTTATCTGGTTGCTTTGTCAGAGCAAGTGCTTGAAAGTTTAGAAAATGTTGCGTGATGAAGTGTGCCTGTACACTTCAAAGATTTAGCTTTAAACTAATTAGACTAGACTTGAAATGTTTTACACTGCGTGTCAAGTAAGCAAACAAGCTCATTTTCATCACACTTAGATGATCAATGAAATGTGCCAGCTTTGCATCTTAAGTGTTTTATATAGAAGTTGAGAGATTATGGAGCGAAGCAAATGAACCAGAGTAAGAATGTGGGTTCAGTATGGGTTAAACCTTGTTCCAGTTCCTATATTCTCACCCAAAGTTCTGCAAAAAAAAGTAAATAGATAAAAACAAGTCCTTCTTAAAATGTTGTAATCTCCCTTTAATTGTATGTTTCTCTTCTCTTCTTCTTCATAGATCCAATTACCTGTTTTCTAAGAAGCGGTAAAAGCATTGTGGTCCATGTGTAATCGAATCTTGCACAGCTTTAGCCAAAGGCTATGATTTCTATTAGATATGGGTGATCAGTTCATCCCATTAAAGTCAATGAATGTCCATTTAAAGCTTTCCAGTGCTTCTTTTATGAAACCTTTACGGGCCTGTTTTTGGGCAGTTTTTTTGTTGATACGCTGGCAAAGATTAGATAATATAAGGAACCTGATTACATACTGATTTATGCACTGATTAAGGACATGTTCTCTCAGGAACTGAAATTTGTTCATACTACTTCAGGAAGTTGCCATACATATGGGAAATAGCGACCCAAGCAAAGGACAAACAAACAAGATGTCCTTGCACAGCAGCATACCCCCAAACACTGATCCTCCTCCATCATTAATCCTGTGAGCGCTGTCCATTTCCACAAAATCTGTGCTGATGCAGTAATAAATCCTGATGAGCATTTTTATAAGACAAGGGCAATGCTGCTCTTATGTAAATCTTAGAAACATGACATTTAAAAGTGGTTACAATTGAATATGGTAGTAGTAGTAGTAGTAGGAGGAGGAGGACGAGTAGCAGTTTCTTAAAAAAAGTCACCCTCTAATGTTTTGAACTGTCTTTTACTTTGATTACAGATTACAGCATGCATTGAATGTGAGAAAAAAAACATTTCCATCCAGAGTCGCATTAATTTGAAGTCTTCCCCAGGGGCACAAGGCGAGGTACACCCTGGATTGGGTGCCAATCCATCGCAGGGCACGCAAGCACACACACACTATGGACAATTTGGGAACACAAATGAGTCTAATCTGCATGTCTTTTTACCTACCAAGCATGGGGAGAACGGGAGGCGGGAATCAAACCCGAACTCTGGAAGTGCAAGACGACAGTGCTCTTTTTCTCAATTTGAGCACAATGCATATTGGCATTGTCATCTTGGAATATACCCATGCCATCAGGGAAGAAAAAAAATCCATTGATGGGAAAAGCTGACCTCATTTGTTGGACATATAATGTTGCTGAACTGAGACCTGACCAAGTGAAGCAATCCCAGATCATAACACTGCCTTCAGAGGCTTGTACAATAGGGACTAGGATGATGGGTGCATCACTTCATCCACCTCTCTTCTTACCCTGATGTACTCATCAGTCTGGAACAGGGTAAATCTGGACTCATCAGACAGATGACCTTTTTTTCAATGGTCCAAAATCCATTCTTAATGTTTCCTAGCAAACTGAAGCATAGGGTTTTTTCCCAAGTAGCCCCACTTATAAGTGGTTTTCTTAAGGCTACAGAAATGTTCAGTCCCGATCCCTTGAGTTCTCTTTGCATTGTGAGAATATAAATGTCTTACTTTCAGTATAGAAACATAGCCATGATATCCACTGTTTTTTTTTTTTGTTTTTTTTTTAAACAAACGTTTAAGTGATCTCACAATCATTTAAACTGTTTTTCTATTTCGTTCTTGAATGATGATGGGTCACCACTATCCTTCATTAGTTTCAGCAATCTCCTTAGTAGTTTTCTTTTATTGATTCAAGCCGAAAATTCAAACCTTCTGAAACAGAGAAACATCTTTGCCATGACCACAGGATGTATCTTCTGATGTGGTTGTTTAAGGAATGAGAAGGTACCTCACAGCATTAGTTAGGGTTAAATAACCTGTTGCCAGATGAACCATATTAATCACTGCAGTAATTATCTAATGGGAGGCTTTTAACCATTTGCTTAGTTAAATCCAGTTGGAGACTTTTTTTTTGTCCGGTCATGAACATTACTCAAAGCTAACCTTAAGCAAAGCCTGTAGAGTATGTGCCAATTAGCATTTTGGTAAATGTTGACTTTTTCTCCAGGAGATGGTCCATGAAATACTTGACACTGGTTCAGGGAGGGTATACATGGCAGGTGCTGGAGAGCCTTGGGGCTGTGGGTGAAAGGTTGATCATTAGGCGAAACAAAGAGCAGACATGTGCATGTTTTTTTTTCTTTCTCTAAATTACATTACTTCCTCTGGCCTTTTAGATCAAAATCACAAGTTTGCAGAATCAGCCGAAGAGCTATTCTAAACAGGAAATGGTATTTTTTTCCTGTACTATTCAGTTTTATAATCTGCACAATGTACGTTATATGTAAGGGTACTTTAAAGTTCAGGATTGGAATTCACTTTTGGATTTTTCCTTATTGTTCACTGATATGACTTGATAGGAATCCAAGAAAAATGCTTTGCTTGAACACACACAAACTCAACACAGAATATATATGTTACGAGAGAGAGAGAGAGAGAGAGAGAGAGAGAGAGAGAGAGAGAGAGAGAGAGAGAGAAATTCTGCTAAATTAAAGTTAATGACTTGACACAATCCAGTAACATTTCTGCTATGCAAAAACCAACAAACCTTTAATCTGATGACATGCATTTGTAAAAACTGTTTGCATTGAAAACATATTGAACCCTTCACATGTGTCTCATTGTCCAAACCAAGTTTATTTATATGTTGCAGATTATATAAGTGGTTTACAAAACGAGATTATTAGTGTTAGTTACATCATTACTAATGACATGACAACATAATAATGCTAATATGCTTTACGCAGTGTGACATATTGACACCACTGAGAAGGGTCTTTGACTACAGAATATATACGCAGCCAATTATCTAATTTCCATCCTACACAGGGGTAGGGAATTGATGCCACTATGCGAAATAAAGAGAACCAAGAACAGAGCTTAGCAAAAGCTTTTAGAGGAAATTAGTATTGTGTGTTACACAAATACAGTTGTTTTCACTTACTACTGACATACAATGCTCCAAAACAGTACTAAATACGTCATTGTTGATTGACCCATGTGCCCCTGCTTGCATACAGTAAATGTGCACAGTAAATGTGCAAAGGAAAGACAGGCCTGTGAGGCCTCGTGTACTATACTAGCAGGAAACGAGCTGTGTTTTGAGGCTGTTTAGTACATTGTTCATTCACATTTTAATTTGGCTCAAAATCAGTCACAATGTAGTCCTTTCAAAGTTTTGAAGAATTTCATAAAATTAGGGCTATGATGTTTGTCTATGAAAATTCTTATATAAAAAGACTTTTTTTCATTACTTGTAGGTTCTGAGTGAATATTGAGCTGCCCTTATTCATATAGTACTAAAGTTGTTTTATTGATATGTACATTTTAGTAAGTGCACTTGCTGAATAGGGAAACAGAAAAAGCATCATCATCATAATCATAATTATTATTATTATTTTTAGTAGGAGTAGTAGTATTTTATAAATAGTATCTATATATAAGCAGCATGTTGACAGCAGTCAGTTTTATGCTTTGCCCTGTGCCTGGTTTTGTACGTATTAGTATCACATTTTTCAAAGTGAAAAGAGTCCATCCTTTGTGAAGAGTGCTGACAAAACCGAAAGGAGAGGGACAGCTAATTTTCCCCGGATCATGTACTGATTAAATTTCATACCAATGTCTCATAAGATTATTATCCTTGACTTGACTCATTATTGGTTATTCTCTGTTACTTTAACTTCATCCAAGTAATGACTTTCAGTCAGGCATTTTATCTTCAGTGAAACTGTATAATAAAGAGGGGGGGGGGGGGGATACTCAGACGTAACCACAAGTGGAAAACCTCATTCATGAACCATGACGTCTTTTTCAACACTTTTGCAGCTCAGCTTCCTCTTTTGTGTCTCGGAGTTCCTTAAATTTTGACTTAAATTGCATAAATATTTCCTCACCTTTTTCCTCAGAAGAAAAGGACTGCAAGAAGCACCATGGTGTCAGCCAGAGGTTTTAAGGAAGGGCTGTCCTGTGTTTGTGTTTCACCCTCCAGGAGGTGCCGTTATGGCTTTTGTCCCTTCTGCTCAAGGCCAAGACTTTTTCCTCAGATCAAAGAGAAGTAAGAGTGCTACAAGTTGTGTTTACTAAAAAAGTCTGGGTTTGGGGAAACTGTGTATAGCTGTTGGTGGTATAGCACACAAAGTACAGTGCAGAAAACTTTAGAAAACCTTAAAGACACAGATTAATGTGACATATTGATGTCAAAACCCATAGTGATGAACACAGAGTGAACTACAGTACAATGCGGTCTTATATGATTACTATACCGGAGAATACAACCGGACATTTCTACTTTTTAATGGGTTTTAGCAGCTGGTCAACTATTGGACATTAAACTATTATTATGATGTGTTGATTGTCTTTAGTGACTTCCTTGTTTAAGTTTCTTTGGGGCATGGTAATAGGTTTATGTTTAATTCAGTTTAATATCTATTTATATTTGATCTCTCAATCAATGTCAGCAGGGCCAAGATACATTAAGAGGCTGGTAGTATTTAGACCTACACCCAAAACTTGGTGGGACATGATGAGGCGCACAATCGCGGTAAAAATGCTGTGTATTGTTACACCCCAATTATGCATACTAAAACAAAGAAACAAGGACCACATGGCAGTTCAAATCTAAGTTGGAATTTTATTTACAATCAAGATGCCAAGATCTGATTGGATTGTTGGTAGTTAGTGTGATGCAAAGTCTTGTCCCTGGTCTGTGTGTGCAGAGGTTTGTTCTCTCCGTGCTTTGTGATTTCCTCTGCATGCTCCGGTTCCTCCTGCAGTGCAAACACAATGCCTTGTCGGCCAGTTGGTGTTTCCAAATTACCCATGGGTGTGATAGTGTGTGTCTGTGCCTTTCGTCGTGCTGCCACCCTATCAAAAGTGTCCTTTGTCTTGTGTGCCGATCTCGATGGTCGTGGACTCTCCACAACCATACACTGGTTAAGCAGGACAGAAAATGAATTAATTAATGAATGAATTTATAAATGAATGAAAAAAAAAAAACTTACAGCAGGTCTAGCCTTAATTTCATTCCCTTTAATGTCCACCAGTCAGGATGGAAATAACAGTCTGGAAGGTAGGCAGGAATGCTATGAATCTAGCAATGCTAGAGAGTCAGCGAGAGAGAGACATATAGTCTCTCTAGGGTCTAGACATATAAAATATTAACCCACAGAGGACAGATGGCACACATCCAAGACTACTCCGCACCCCCACATAAATGGTGGCCCAGAATGCTGTATGTAAACTTTACCATAACCCATGAACAAGAACCTCAGCCATGACATGCTCTCAATATAGCAAGTATTGAGTTTGTACTGTATGCTTCTAACAGTTGTGGTCTGTGAAATTGTTGGAGTTAAACCTCTTGTCACATTCAACAACAAAAAACATCATAAAACTTGAATGGTCATATTAGGGGAAGTGCTTCTTTCGTAGCAGAAAACAAGCAGTTGGGAGAGTCCGTTCCTAATTCAACCCTCTGCAACTGAATACTTCATGTACTGTACCAAATCCAAATAGCATCCACCTATATTTTGATCCCACTGGCACTATCATGTGTATGGTTCAAATATTTAAACTCTGTAGCAGTTAAACTGGCATATTACAACATAAGGACCACCAAAACTTGGCTTGGAGTGAATAATGATGATGATGTTTGGTTTTAGGATGAAGTCATCCCTTGTCCAGTCCCAAAATTCTTAAGAGCAGCTGCATAACTCAGTGCAACAAGAGCGCAACATTGACTCACGAGTCTGATAGAAGCATTAGAAATGTTATGCTTGACCTGAAGCTGCCTCACATCTTGAATAAATATGCACGACATGAAATTACTACCCTACACAGTTTGTATTACCTTATGTACTGTATGACAAACATAGATATAAAGAAAGTTAAAGCTTCTAGGACAGATTTGGTCATAATAGAGCACAAAGAAAAATTCTGCTGGGTAGAAGGTAATTTTAACCATAACAGTCAAGAAACATTGACTACCAGATTTCCTTTTTGGTAAAGGGTCAACATACTGTAGTCAATGGTAATGTCCTCAAAAGAGCTTTGCAGAACTGGAATATGATACAAAAGTGCTGGCTTAAGCTTTTGCTTGGGTTTCCCAATCAGCTGATGTATATGAAAAAGTTTACAGTACTTGGAGACATCCTGTTTCAACTGTGTCCAAACAAAATGCTGGAGTATCCAGTCATAGGTTTACTATGAGGTATAATAATTAGACTTACTTGATTTACACACAAATTATCAGTCGTACATTTTCTCAATAGCAATTGCTCTTTATTTGAATTAACTGGTCAAGACAATGTTGAAGAAAGTTGATATCATTTCTACTCTGAATATTATATTGTGTAATCTTCACTTTGCTCTCTAACGTTAAAGTACACCAATGAAGATGAGTATTGAACAGATTTAGAAAATGCAGGTCCATCCACCCTTAGCGGGTTAGATTTGTTCATTGCCTAGGCAACAGCCTATGCATGGTAAATATTATGTATTTTCTTTAAACCCTCATGTGAATGATTTGGACATAAAAGAGATGAAATAATCATTAATGGTAGAGAAATATTTTTCCAGACTCTGTCATCTCCTAAATCATTTCCGAGGATGATATCAATGCCATCCATAGACAAAGAAAGACAAACACCCATAGCAACCTCCCCACACACTAGATCAAACGATAAGAAAAAAATGGTCTAAGTGAATTTTTATTGGAACTAACCCAATGCTTACAACCTGTGTTGATCTACCTGCATATATATATATATATATATATATATATATATATATATATATATATATATATTTGGCAAGAACGGAAATAAAATGTTCTCTAGAACAAATGTTCCTAAGAATTATCCAAATATTCCTGAACTCACTTTAAAATCTTCCCTTTGTGTACAACATCATTAAATTGTTTAGCCACTCAAAAGAGTCACAAATGTGTCAAGAACATGCACTCTTCGATGAGAACCGAACTTAATGTTCATTAATAGAAGTAGTCATGTGGTCTAGCACTGAACTTCTAAACAGCTCTAATACAATCAGGTTGCACAAATTTTTAGAGCACCACTGACCAAAATGATCCAAACTCCCAGGAACAAATTCTGCATGGGATGGATTTCCCACTTCTTACCCTTTCAAAAGATTTGTCTGTATGATTCTGGAACTAATTAATATGCTTTGAGTACAGAAGCATTAACTTCATCAATATTTCACTAGAACTGAAGGCAGAAGAACATTATGAAGTCTTGCCTGTGAAACACTTTTATACAGGCATTGGACAATGAAACTGAAACACTGGCCAATTTAATGTTGGAGTTTTCATGGCTAAATTTGACCAGTCTGGTGGCCGATCTTCACTGATTGCACATTCCACCAGTAAGAGTAGAGTGTGAAGGTATAATTAGCAGATTAATAGCACAGTTTTGCTTAAAATATTGCAATGCACACAACATTATGTGTGACATATCAGAGTTCAAAAGAGGACAAATTGTTGGCACACGTCTCGCTGGCGCATCTGCGACCAAGACAGCAAGTCTGTGTGATGTATCAAGAGCCACGGTATCCAGGGTAATGTCAGCATACCACCAAGAAGGACGAACCACATCCAACAGGAGTAACTGTGGATGCAAGAGGAAGCTGTCTGAAAGGGATGTCCAAGTGCTAACCCGGACTCACTGCAGAAATAAATGTGCAGCTCAAATATCCTATTTCCACCAAAACTGTTTGTCAGGAGATCCACAGCGTCAATGGGGGTGAATCAGTGATAGTTTGGGCTGCAATATCATGGTATTCCCTAGGCCCATTACTTGTGCTGGATGGGTGCGTCACTTCCAAGAACTACCAAAATATTCTGGAGAGCCATGTGCACCCAATGGTTCAAACATTGTATCCTGAAGACGGTGCCGTGTATCAGGATGATAATGCACCAATACACACAGCAAGACTGGTGACAGAGTGATGAACATGATGAACATGAAAGTGAAGTTGAACATCTCCCACGGCCTGCACAGTCACCAGATCTAAATATTATTGAGCCACTTTTGGGGAGTTTTGGAGGAGCGAGTCAGGAAACGTTTATCACATAGTGACCTGGCCACTATTCTGCAAGAAGAATGGCTCACAATCCCTCTGGCCACTGTGCAGGACTTGTATCTGTCATTCCCAGGATGTATTGATGCTGTATTGGCCGCAAAAAGAGGCCCTACACCATACTAATGGATTATTGTGGTCTAAAACCAGGCATCTCAGTTTCTAATGCCTTTTTTTTTTTTAAAACTCTGTAGCAGTTAAACCCCTGTATATATATGTATTATACTATACAGGTGAAACTCGAAAAATTTGAGTATTCTAATTAGAATACTCTAATTTTCTGAGATTGTAGATTTGGGGTTTTTATGAGCTGTACGCCATAATCATCTGTATATTCATCTATTCAGTTGCTTCCTCAAATTATTGAATATTCACATATTAACTCCAATTTCAATTGCTCAACTTTTAGCTTTTCTCTTTCTAGCTCTACTTTCGCCTTCTTTTGACTCTTTGCTTCCTCTGACTTTATTTCTTCATCGCCTACCTGGAACTGGAACCATCATTTGAACTATCATTTGTATTTTGCTTTTTCTTCTTTCAACTCAACATACTCTTAAAGATATACATTTTTCAGACGATGAGATAACACGTGAACACGGAATGTGAGTTGCCTTTACCAGTTGGTTAGAAACAGCAAACACAGTAGATCTTCAACACATTTCTTCAATATAGTCCTTCTAGGTACAATATTATTTTTCCCATTTCATAGTGCTAAGCTGGTTAAATCAGATAAAAAAACTAAAAAAAAAACCTAAAGTATTAAAAAAAAGAAAAGGCCTTTATGTCTTATGGCTACCATACGGTTTTAATATTTTTTTCTTTCTAATATTCCAGAAAAACAACAAAAATAAATAAATAAATAAAATCCCAATCAAAAAGATATCAGTAGGACTAATCAACCACACATGATCTCCCTTTAACCTAAAAACCCAAAACCAGCTAACTCAATCGCAGTCCTCATGTGTGTGCTGGCGGTGGGTACTAATGTACTCAGAACCCTGACTTCACTTAGGAGGGCTATTGTCCCAACCAATGCAATCAAAGTGCTCCTGGAACACTAACCTAACCAGAGGAAAATAAATGAATAAATAAATAAACAAATAAATAAATAGTCCAATTAAAAAGGAGAGGTGGCAGTTTTGAAACCACTTCTATTCATTGAGTGTAACAGTATACTGTATGAGAAACTCTTACCACTGTAAGATTTTTGGAGGCCTTGGATTGCAAGGTCAATCCTACAGATTAAAAAAAGCAAATCTAGTCACTACAGGCCTCCCCAAATACACATCTACTATGCAGGCAAAATACACAAGTCTGGTCATGTACAGTACCAGTGTTGGTTCAATGTAAAATGTACAAACCCCTATTTGTTTCAGAGCGCTTATGGGGTAAAGAAAAGATGCCCACATGGCAGTTTAAAATTAAGTTGGAATTTTATTTACAATCGAGATACCAAGATTAACTTCAAGAGAGAGAGAAAGAGGGAATGTTGGCATGGGAAGTGTAAGTATAATTTCTTCATGGAACATTATACGTATCTATGGATGTATAAAACATATGACATATGCGGCTCACAACTGAATACAAATAATGAGAAGGCAATGCACGCGGCATCTCCTATACTCGCAGGGTGAATACAATTAGCTTGCTGCATTTTGCGACTATTTGGCAACTTGTCAATTAAACTCCTCATCTTGTCAGTCTTGACCTTTCTTTAGAAGAGCATCAGATCAGTCTCTTCTTCATCCATGTAGGCAGATACCAGCTTGCCCAGACCCCTTTATCCAATCCTCATGTGGTTTGGTGCAAATCAAACCTAATTAGTGACATTGATTGTTTACGATTTGACTAGAGAGCTTTAACCTGAGGCTGCTCCAAAATGGGTCCAGCAATATAAAGGAGAAGCACTAAGAAATAGAAGGCAAGTAGGAGAAAGAGGCAACAATGTTATTTAATTGATTTCATGCCATATCATCAATTGTGGTTAAAATGAAATGGGCTGTTTTTTTTTTTTTTTTTTGTTGTTTTTTTGTCTGAAGGTTACAACAAATCGACGGTGGAAATCACAGCTGGAGAGCACAGTGCACCGAACAGCAGGGATTTAATGAAGTGAGCTGCGTGCCATCATTCATCCAAGCAGGTCCTTACAGGAAAGAACATCAGTCTTCTGTAGGACGCCACCATCATCATCATTGACCCCCGGAAATTAATTTTGTACATGCACTAATTTTGAGAAAATTATTTATTACAGTATTCACACACACACACACACACACACACACTACATGCTCAGTCACCATCTTTCTTTTAGCTTTATTTGACAGGGTGTATGGTATGGTAACAAATCTCCTGGCCGATATTTTGTCATTGTCCATGTACCTCTGCTAAATTTGGCTACCCATCTTGTCAGTGTATTAGGGGTAATATTTCTGCTCCCTTGATAAATCAGTATAACATTTTTATCATGCAAATATGAGATTTGATTAAATGTGTGATACATATTCCAGAAGGCTTTCCATACACAAGGTTGTAGAACATGTGGATTGCTCCACAGTGTGTTCAAGTCAAATTAATATACAGAGGTGGGGGGCGGCACGGTGGTGTAGTGGTTAGCACTCACCCTTGCACCACCAGGGTCCGGGTTCGATTCCCGGCCAGGCTCGATTCCCGTCTCAGTGTGCATGGAGTTTACATGTTCTCCCCATGGTGGGTTTCCCCCAGGTACTCCTGTTTCCTCCCACAGTCTAAAGACATGCAGATTAGACTAATTGGCATTCCCAAATTGCCTGTAGTCCAGGGTGTATCCTGCCTTGTGCCCTAAGCCCCCCGTGATCCTGAATACATGAGTGAGATACAGAGGTGGTCAAGAGTACTGAGACAAACAGGAAATTCAGAGCTTTAGTGACATTAAAACTTCTTAAGAATAGTAATAAAAATCAATATAATAAGAATAATTTGTTATTTTATGTGATGAAATGATTATACTTGCTTTTTTTTGTGGCTGCTGCCATCGAGTCATCGCCACACCCTCCCATTTTATCTGGGATTGAGACTGGCATCAGCAGCACAGTGGCAGGGGTTTGGGAATCGGCTGGAAATCGAACCTGGGCCTTCCACATCGGCTATACAAAAGTCAATATTTAGTATTAACTCCTTTATTCCTTGAAACATACTGGATCCGGATGGCCATAGAGTCAAAAGAGACATCTGCATTACTCTTGAATCACATGCTTAGTACTGCTTGATTAATTCCTTAAAATCATGTATTTGGAATGTTCCTTATCCCCAGTCTTGGAAATTTTCGTCCAGAGGTGGACACCCCGGTTTCAGCAAGTTATGAAGTCTTTCGTTAATCCATTAACTAAACCAGTTGATTCTTATAACCTCATAGCTATCTCATAGTTTAGATGAATGCACAGTATGAGTATGATGCATCACACAAAAAAAAAAAGGAAATGGTGTGACACTTTGTGCACAAACACTGTGGTGGTAAAATGACATTGCATTACAATGAAAAAGGAGGAAGTATGTTTTTTTGTTGTAATGCAATATCAGTTGACCATGACCATGTTTGTGCAGAAAGTGTCACGCCCTTTTGTTTGTTTTTCTTTTTTTTTTTTCCATGATGTACATTCACCCAAACTGGAAACTCTTCGGAGTTATGGATTAGAAAGAAACAGAGAAGGATTAAAAGCCAGCATGACTATTAGAATTCTCCTTTGGGTCACATTATATTACTCGTACCCACCCATAAAACATCTCATCCATTCCATCCAAGTATTGATTTGGTACTTTTGATCCATCTGCATAAACTCTCCTATAAATCCTTTTATATAATTTTATACACTCTGGATAAATTACATGATAGTGCTTGGCTTACTAAAATTTTGAAACATTTGTTCTTTCACTCTGCAAGATTCATAATAAAGTGCCGATTGCAAGCACAAACACTGTACACGGAGAGTTCAAAGACCAACGATTTATCATACGATCTTCAGTTAGGATATGTAAGAGTAATGTATGTGAGAGAAGAAAAATGGGTTTCTGCTGTCACCTGGTGGAAGACTAGAGAATAAAAGCATTAAAAATATATATCCTTAACATTTGTTTTAACAGCTGGAAAATCTTCCATCTGTGCAGCTGAACACAAATGACACAAATTAGAATCCATGTGGCTTTATTGATAGTGCTTAATAAAAACAGTCCGTAAACAATAACAGAGATTTGGCCCCTCTTGGCTCACACTACTGGGAAAGTGACTAAGAGAGAATGCTAACTCTATGATATTAATATGGGTATAGAAAATTAATATGTGTTGTTACACATCAAGGCCCATAAGGGGAGAGAGAATGAAAGGAAAGGAAAAGCAATGTAGGTCAGAATACAATGTACAGTTCTTGGATTACATCTTTACAGCCTGAGTTCAAACAACAGCAAAAAGTTAACTGCAAATCAAGTATCAGATTGATTATATTCCCTGACAAATTTTTACATAAAAAAAAAAAGAAACATGCCAAACAAAACGTCATATTGCTCTGAATAAAATGCAAACATTAACATTTTCCCGTTCACTTTTAAACCTTAAATTGAATTATGGCAGCAATGTGTAGTATTACAGTATGTTTCCTGTAAAGATGTCAGTAGTTACATGCTATCCTGTGATCGTCAGAAGAGAGGCATACTGTATATGTTTCATGTTGATGTGTGTATGCATTTCTTTTTGTTTGACTCAGTAGCTGGCTTTTACAGTGTTCGAAGGAGAATTTTTGTACAGTTGTAAACTTTGTATCCCTGGATTAATAAATTCACAGTGGTACAGTATAATCATCGGCTACAGTAGTTGGGGAAACACACCAGCATTTGCATGCTGACTACAGTATGTAGTAACTTTATATACATTTTGGGACAAAATATGTGCATATACAGTATGTACCGATCCACAGCAATATTTTCTTTCGGATTCTGACATGAGAGTCACAAGATTTCAACCAAAGTAACGATTGCATTGAAGAAAAAAAAGCCAATTATTTCTAGCAGAAGTCTGCTTTCCTGATTGCCTCACAGTGTAATCGATATGATTGTGCTCTTGATATAAGGTGCTCAGTCATCTTTCTTGTCCAAGTTGCAGTCTTCCTGCTGCTCACTGGGGGGGATCGTAGAGGAGCAGATAAGGTCCGTGAGGGGTCCTTCTCCCAGGAAGCACTGGTATCGCTGGAACTCAATGTATGTTGTGAAGAGTTTAGCATACTCAGGGTGGGTGTAAGCAAAAGAGAGAAACTCATCTAGAAGATGAAAGACGACAGGGAAGAAACATAGGTCAATTACAGCCTGTCAAACATACAGTACTGTATATACAGTACTAGATACATCACCACAACAGTTTTATCACTGGTATTGCACAGAACATATCAAATAAAATAATACAAAGCAAAGCTAATTGCTTTGAAAAACAATATGTTTAATTAATTCCTAAATCCTTAATTAAGAATAAACAATTGACAGGTACAGGAAAGGTTATACATAAAAACAAATAAATTGTCTGCTAATTGCTTAGTGGACTATTAGTTGGTAGACAAAGACACTCTGTCCAGTTCTGAAAGTTTAAAAGCCTATTATTAATCCCTGTGTACTGAACTGTATATGGATGAAATGACAATAGAAGCCTACTTGACTTGATGCTATAAAAGAGCAATACTTATATAACCCTATAAAAGACCACAACATAAACATAGACGTCTGAGTTTTCCACAAACTGTTAAATGTAAATCTTTAAACCATTTTCAAGTTACCATGTTTAAACTGAGGGAAATACAAATTTCAAATAACAATATGACGGAGGGTGGACGAGCAAACCTTTTGCTCTGTATAAACTGTATACTTGCCGTATGTGATATGTCCTGATCCATCAATATCAATCTCATCGAAGAGCTGGTTGACGTCGAGGTCACAGACACCGAGAGTGGTGCGAAGCAGGGAAGTAAACTCATCTCGAGTGATGCTGTTGTCCTCGTCTATGTCAAAAAGCTGAGGCCAATCATCACACAGAGTTAGTAAACTTTTATATATCATATTTCCAGCATCTTTACATTGAAACTAATCAAAAAGACAGTTCACTAATGCAAAGCTCTAGGATAGTTCAAATAGGTCAAATACTTGTAAGGAATGGGGATGTACCTTAAATGCCGTCTGGATGACTTCCTCTGTGTTCGCTGGTCGACACAACACTGTCATACCAATGACATATTCTCTAAAATCAATGGTGCCATCGCCGTTCTGCAGTGTAACAGGGTGAACAGTTTATTAAACCTACTCTCTTAAACATACATACAGTTCTGGATAAGAAGATGATAAGAATAAGGGTTAGAGGAGGATAAAGGGGTTAAGAAATAACTTAGAAGTACTTCTTAAAGTAAGTAAACACACACACACACACACCCTGTCAAAAAGATGGAAGAGCTCCTGAAGCACAGGACTGACGGGAAGCTTAAGAAAACTGGCAAACTCCTCAATCCTGATTCGTCCTCCTTTACAGGACTGGGCAATGGCAGCAAAATTCTCCAGCTCCTTCCGCATGTTGTCCCATTTCAGACTTTGGGAAGATAAAAAAGAATAATAAAATAAGAAAACATATATTTATTTAGTTTTACTTTGGGACTGCAAAAAACAGCGATGCAAATGAGCCATCCATCCATCTATCCAACCATCCAAGAACCATCCAAGTGGGGCATAGTCTGTTTTTTACAACAGTGATAGGATTCACATGGACATTCACACAATATGGGCAATTTGGGAATGCATCAGCTCCCAGGCCACTAAAATTAGAAAGTTGGGTAAGTAGGGTGAGTCAAAAATTATCTGCAGTTTGGGTGTAAAAATTATTTTAAATCATACTCATCGTCTATACCACTTTGTCCTGTATTCAGAGTTGTGGGGGGCTTGAAGGCTATCCCAGGGGTGCCAATCAATCGCAGGGCACACACACACATACACACACTCTGGACAATTTGGGAACGCCAGTTAACCTAATCTGCAGGTCTTTGGGCTGTGGGAAGAAACCAGAGTACCCGGAGGAAACCCACCAAACATGGGGGTAGAACATGCAAACTCCATGCACACAGAGACAGGAATCGAGTCTGGCTGGGAATCGAACCAGGACCCTGGAGGTGCAAGGCGCAAGTGCTAAACACTACACCACCGTACTGTCTAATTTGAATTGCAAATGCAAATACATATTTTTTAAGTGTTTTTTATATGTTGCTAATTTGGACATTTTAACAACAGAGGGCGTCGATTAGGATTGACTCACTTTTGGAGCCACCTCCTAGTGGACATTCAAAGAACTGCATGTTTTGGTTTCTTTTTTCAGAATGCACACATTACTCATTGCATGTTTATGTGCTTCATCGCAAACTTTTGTTTCTGATTACATATACACATGATGTGTGTATTCAGATTTAGTTAAAATAAGAATAAGAAAAAGTGTTTTCCGGCCAAAGTTCCTAGATAAATCCCCGTTCCTGTTTCTGTTTGTTGGTGTTTCATAAAGAGAGGCCTGTACTTGCAACCTTATCTCTTTTCATCACTGATAATTACCATAACCTGAGAACACGTACTTATACAAGTCCTGACTTTTTGTGCATTTTCAGTTTTATCTTCACCTTGCACAGGCTTCACTTTAAAAATGTTCTGACTTTATATTGACTCATTTCATTACAATGCTTTATGATGCAGGCATATACAGTACATACAATATTAAGTGTTATGGAGAAAGCGGTAAAGTCTAAACATTGTGCTGTACTTAAGCTTTCTGCTGATCTTGGTAAACTCCACTAGCCCCGCCTCCATGGGCAGAGTCAGCTGCCCTGCTGAGATCATCAGTCGACAGTCCTCAAAAGTGTGATCTGTAACAGGCACGCCCAGAGCCCTGTTAAAACACGAAGTTAATCAGCACTGTCCGGCTCATTTTACCGATACTGCAGCACAGACCCTGCTACAGTGCAAACCTGTACCATCATTCCATCCTTACTCTGCCATTTGTGTCCTCACAGACTGTGCAAATTTTAAGGCATCGCTTTTCTCTTCTTCATTGGGAATATATGGGGGAAGGAACTGAAAGAGTGAGAAAAAAAAGACATACTTATAGTAGATCATAATTCAGAGCCATTTTATTTAAAACAGTAAACATTCACGTAATATTTGAAGAAATCTTTATCTGAAAAGAATGTTGTATTTCTTTCGATGCGGTTGCATGTATGTTTTAGAGATAGAAGGCCTACAAGAGAGAATAAAACAGAGAAGTAGACTTGAAGATGGTTAACCTCAATTTGCACTGGCGTATAAAGCTGACACAGGGTGAGAGCGACCAGGTTTCGGCTGTAACAGGAAGCAGTGATAACGTTACTACATGTCCTTAAGAAGGAACTAAAACTAATACTTATATATTCAGCAGTAAAGCATGGCATTGTCTTAATAGTTTAGATTTAGATTTGCCAAGAAACAGAAATCTGTATTGGTGTATGGATTTCAAGCGACTATAATAATAATAATAATAATAATAATAATAATAATAATAATAATAATAATAGTAACTTCATTCCACTTCTGTATTTAAGCACATTGAAAACACAAAAAATTCTGTAGGAAAATGCTTGTGTTGCCTGTCCAGCGAGGATTATTCCCTAGAAATTAGGACTGGAAAGTATGACAATTCTCAGAGCTCATTACAAAACTGAAATACAAACCAGTTATGGCAACACTCTGAGAAGATGTTTCATGTTGAGAGCTGAGCAGTGAGCCACATGATGTGGACATTGATGTATTAAACAACGCAAGTCTGTGAACTATTAACTGAATCTTTAGCACTTACAATGTAGGGCCTTGCCACGTCCATGTTACTGTGTCCTGAGGAACAGAACAAATTAATTACAATTAGTTCTATTAGACAGAAATGTGCTTCATTTTATACTGTTTATCCCAAATATTACACAGAGCAGGAACCCTTATTTGTATGGAGGTCTGATTGTAGATTTTTTTTCTTACCGTTCATAGTTGCACTATGATGCACAGACATTTTTTGTGCAAAACATATAAATATTTGCACATTCTATTTGGGCTTACTGTACAGTACATCATACTTGCAATGCAAAATTTAGTGTTTTATTAGAAAATTAAGTAATATACTTTTAAATTAGCATCACGATTTAATGTTGAGTGGTGCAATAATGAGTAATAACTTGGTAAATTTGGTATTTAAATTTTACTTGCCAACCATAATTATGGTGTAGCTTTATTAAGATATTCCTCAACGGCAACAAAGATCATAAATGCATAAATGCATTCATGCCACTGCATGTTCATATAGTGTATATTCCAAAACGAAACTTGTTGCAACACAACTGAATGCTTATTCTCTACTGAATAACATTATGACCGCCTGCCTAATATTGAGTAGGTTCCAAAAGAGTAATGACCTGTGTGTTCTGACCCCTCTCCATTGAAACCAGTATTAAACATCCTTACTTTGAGCTACTTTAGCTCTTCTATTGAATCGGACTACACAGGCCAGCCTTCACTCTTCAGCCTTGGTCACTGATGGCCCTTGTGCCAATTGACTGGTTTTCCTTTCTTGGATCATTTTGGTATGTCATGACCAGTGCAGCCTGGGAACATCCCACAACAGCTACAGTTTTAGAGTTGCTTTGTACCAGTTTTCTACCCATCAGAATATGTCCCTTCTCTCCGTAGCTACAATATCTTATTACAGTACAATGGCAGCTGGAAGTGGGTGTATATTAGGCAGGAAGTGAAACTTTTTCCTGAAGTTGCTTTGATGGAAGCAGAAAAAAATGAGCAAGCGTAAGGATTTGAGTGACTTTGACATGGGCCAGATTGTGATGGCTAAAGGACTGGGTCAGAGTAATTCCAAAACCGCAGCTATTGTGTGATGTTCCTGGTCTGCACTGGTCATGACATACCAAAAGTAATCCAAGGAAGGAAAACCGCTGACCTGGCAACAGGGTCATGGGTGGCCAAAGCTTACTGATGCACATGGGAAGCGACGTCTGGTCCGATCCAATAGAAGAGCTATTGTAGCTGAAATTGATGAAAAGGTTAATGCTGGTTGTGCCATGTGTCATTGAGTATGGGAGACCTAGTCAAAATAAGGCTGGTGGTCATAATGTCATGGTTGATCTATACAGTATAGCCTGTGTGGGTCCATCTCACCTAGAATCAGCACCACAGGTCATTAAAACAGATCACTTACCAGTTTGTTGGGATATTTAATTAGCACTGGCTGAACAGGGACCCCTGGTAAGAAAGCACCTGTAAAAAACAACAACAAAAAACAAAAAAAATAGTGACTTTTTCAGAAGCACACCCAATTTCGGAGAGTTTATTCTCATTTTCAAACAGATTCACACCCACTGAGCACACTGTGTAAATAGCAGTGTACAAAATGCACAATAGTTAGCCCTGTACTTACTCCAGCTATTACTGCAAGTCAAAATTTTCTGCTACTATGGTTTGATTATGTATCATTTCTATGTATCTATCAGATTATGCCCTACATTATAGTATTCAATTTATCCTGCTGTGTAGCATGATCTGTTTAAGCGTTTGAACTGACTGTATGCAATTCTTAAATAATCTTAAGTGTGATTAAATAAAACCTAATATATATGTAGCTGCTGGTCTGTATAGTACAGCATAAAGGAAGAATGTGTCTCATATGAAGGTCTCATCTGAAAGATCTGTTCCTGTTTTAACTTCTTCTGCAAACAAAAATAAACCCTAAAGTTATTTTTTTGCATGTATAAACTCTGACCACTTGTTCTTTTCACTTTAGTTCTTTCTTTCTATCTTTCTTTCTTAATGACTTACAGACATCCCTGATAGGACAAAAATAAATAAATAAATAAATAAATAAATAAATAAATAAACAAACAAATGATTTACATAAAATTGTGCCTTTCTTACCAGGCTTGAAAGTAATGAGACACGATCTGTTTGTGCATGTTCCTTCTGGAAAAATCAGCAGCTTAAAAAAAAATAAAAAAATAATAATAATAATAAAAATAATAATACAGATAGAGCACATGCAGATTTAGAATGCAATATACATAGTGAGTTTCAAATTTAGCGTGTGTTAAATAATTGAAAATTCCTATTTCATACTATTTACACAAATAAATTACAAATGAACTCAGTCAGTGAAGCACATTTGGTCAACGAAAGGAAAACTCTAGAGATTCTTTCTTCTTATACAGGAAGTGTCGTTCTCCAAAGGAATTTCGAAGCAATTTCCTGATTTCAAAATGCACAGACTCAACTCTGAAACCCCCTGTTTAACTGATGAAATCAGTTACTGTACATCATTCCTTTAAAATGAGCATATTTAAAAATAAAATAAAATAAAATAAAATAAAATAGAATTGAATTACATTCAATTAAATAAAAAAATGAAAAAGTAGAATAAAATGTTGGGTGTTATTCTGACCTGTGTCCAGAGGCCTTCAGATTTGGCCCGGTTGTTGATGGCCATGATTGTGTTTTTGCGTGAGTCTGGGTCTTCCCGTGAAACGGTGACAGGCTGCACGGAGCGCAAAAATCCTAAAGAACATACATTCGCATATAAGTGCATAATAAAACATGCATATTGTGCACAAAATCTGTATAAATATGCATAATAGATGTCAAAGACCAGTGGAATGTTCTGACAATTCAAGTTTACTGTATCAAACTTTAACCTTCAGATCACTAGTGACTCTGTAATAAAATATCAGAGAAATGTTTTTGAAAGAAACACTTTTCTTTCAATCAGAGAAACACTTTTGAGTGTTCTGGTAAAAGTGTGTTTTGGACAATGAAGTCACTCCCCCTTGCACAGGAAGTATTGCAAATCATGGGGCGTTTCATTATCGAATGTGACTGATGAGGGGGAGTAGAGAGGGTTTGAGGGAGTGAAAATTTTTGAATAGTTGAATAGTGAATAGTTCATACAGTTCAAAGAGTGCACATTTCTATTTGTCTTGTCTCCAAAAGAAGGGACACTCTCACAAAATTACACTTTTTACTAGAATTCAGAAAATATTACTTTCACAATTTATGGAGAATTTGGTACACAACTTGCTCATTTTGGTGCAAACGTGCTCACAAGTACTAACAATGAAGTATGGTGTTCATTTAAATTTTATTGTTTATTTAAAAAAATGTTCATAATGTATTTTACTGTATATTATTCTCAATATTAATAATTGTTAAACAAAGCATACCAGTTAAGAAAGGTCAGTAAGAAATCAAAGATTTAGGGCTTGAAGCTAGGAATATAATGAAGAATACAGTTAGTGACGCAGTCAGATATGAATTTGTACTTTTCAGAATTGTACTATTTAATTAAAGTGCTTTACTTTTACGTTGCATCACTCTACCTGTAATTTATCTATTAAAGAACAAAAGGTCATAATTTTTATTTGTTCATGTCAGGGGTGTTGAAGTCTAGTGCTATGCATGATACAGTAAGTGCATTGCTTCATGCTTCCCTTCTTACCCTGACGTTCATGATTTTTTTTTTACCATGCAACTTCACCAAGTGATCTCCATTTTTTTCTGTCCATATTTCTTCCACACAGTTCACATTTTAGCACCATCCTTCCAGGTTTTAATAATATGATGAAGTGTTCATAACCCAGTTCCAGTAATGTAAAATCTCCTTAGTTGTTTTCTTTGCTTGATGCAGCCCAATAAGATGACCATGTCATTTTCTGGCCAGGCAGTACTGTATATTTACCCCATCTGACACATACCCTTGTGATGGCTAAGCAAACTATCAAACAGTTTTTATAAGATTAAAGGTCAGTTGCTTAGAAAACAATCTTAGTCTCTGTAGCACTGTTTAATCTTTTTAGCATTGTTTAGCCTGATTGGTTTGTGTGTATACATTGTACAGTATGTATGGTGACGAAAAACAAGCAATTTTTTAATTTTTTTTACTCACGGCCGAACATAGGAACGAGTAGATTCTCAGTGCGGGATACTACAGATGGCATGCCAGATACAATGCATGTGATTGAGTCAAAAAATGAAGAATGAGGAGCCACAACCAGAATCGGAGCCTCTCTGCTGGTTGCCCGTTTCCCCTTGACTGTGACGTGAAAGCCCATCGCAAAGAAACACAGACGACCCAGGACCACCATTACTCTGTGACACAAAAAGCTACACAAACATGCACATGGTCATGAGATGCAACAAAAATTCAAAAGTAGTCTAAAGTCAGTACTGTGTTAAGCCACCCCTCTTTTCTTCATATGTTTCTTCTGAAGACCCAGATGTTCTTGTGTTTTTAATATAGTACGGAGGAAGAATCCTACAGACTTTCTGTGAATGAAAACCTAAGGGTTCATTCAACTGCACATCTCATTCTTATTCACTCTGTCACTCAGAGAGAGTCTGTAGAAGAACCTTTGAATTCGTTCTAGGAATAACTGGATTAATCAGATTACAGACTGAGACACATCACTTCCTGTACGTCTACAATGCAGTGCATTTACTAGCACATTTGTATTTCTTTTTCTTGTGTGTGTAAAATACATGAACCTCGGTTCAGAGTATTATTGTGTATTAATTTTAAGTATATATTAAGTATTTGTAAGTATTTTTTTTAATTCATTATTTCTACAAGGCAAATGTTTTATGCATATGACTGATTTTGAACACAGAAGCTTGTTCACCTTGTACTTTAGAAATGAGCTTGTGGGTATGTGGGATTTCCTAAAAGCAGTTCTTGCACATTTTAAGGAAGTAGCCTTCCCACAATTTACCTCTTTTGTCACATTTTAGAATTTTCAGAATGACTATCGATGCTTAGTTCTCTGTTTTCTATGTGTGTTTGTTATTATGTCACCTGTGTTGCACTGACAGTTAATCACATTTTGTATCTGACTCTAAAGAATCAAATAGCAGTCTTGGATTATGTTAGAAATCAATATGCAAAGAACATGGAATTGTCTGAAAACAGAATTTAATTAGGCTTAAATTACAGTAAAACAGATTAACACATCCTTATTCCTGGTGACCCAGAGTGTGAAAGATTATTTAATAAACATGCTCAAGGACAATGTTCATAAAAATAAAAAAAAAACACGGTGAGGCACTTACGTATCATGCTCTACTTATTGTAGTTTTAGTGATAATTACAGATTAGATTTCAGCAGGAATAATTATACTGCAGTCAAATGATTAATGCATGTGGAAATGGTTAGAGGATAATGATGCTTACCTCCTCCAGCCTGTGAAAGGTTCCACCTCTCCTTTGAGAGGACGCTTGAACGTGATTAGGGAAGAAACTAGCCATGCTGCCATAAGAACCAGGAAGAGAAAGATAACCCGCAGTGGCACGAGGATGATTCCCAGAAGAAAACACTGAGCACATGAAAACACAAATGCACAGGGAAACAGAAATGGCAGTCTGGTGTTTATTACCACAATAGACAAAGAAATACACTACATGGTTTTTGCTTGGCCAAACATGAAACCTCAATGTGGATTTGGACCCCCTTTTGCAGCTGTAACAGTTTTCACTTTTCCTGGAAGGCTGTCCACAAGACTTTGTAGTATTTCTGTCGGAATGTGTGCCCATTCATTCTGTAGAGCATTTATAAGGACAGGCACTGATGTTGTGGGGTCGGCGGAAGTTCAGTGGTTAAGGCATTGGACTATAGTACGGAAAGTCCCATTTGATTGGCTTATTGGGTACATGTAAGAATGAGGAGGTGTACATGAATTCCTATTAAAGTGGGCTGTTAATATATAAAATATGTAAAGCAAAAGTGTAAGGGGAAGTATTGATTTGAGAAACTGATATGAAAAATAAAAATAGGGAAGTCAATTAACCGTGCATGAAAATAAATCATCTGCAATCTGCAATTTAAATGTCATTGCTGGGGATTTTTTTTGGAGAATTAATTGGTTATTTCTTTTTAAAAATCATTTTTAGTAAGTGCATGTTATGGTACGTTTGCTTTTGGAATTAAGCTTAAAAAGTACACTATTTAAAAGTATATTATTTCCAAACGGATATAAGGTTTCCATATAAAATATCCAGCCATGTACATTTAATAGCACCACTCCAGTAAAAAGTAAATGAGTCATTCTACATTCTACTTTGTTTTGCTGATGCCAAAATTTAATTTAAATCAACATAACAGACACATTAGTTGTATATGTTCAAAAAATTATGGCATGTCCTTTCAATCTTAAAATACATTTTCTTACTTTAATGTTCAATATTTAGTTGTAGCATTTGTTTAAAGGCCAGGTTCAAGGAAATGTCTTGTGACTATAGTCATATATGATCATACATTAAAGTGGGACCATATACTTTTCATTTAGAGTTTTTTTTTTCCATTAAATAAATCTGATTCACAACATGAATATCTTATAAAATAAGTTAAACACTAAAATCATAAAATCATAAAAAAAATTGTCATTGGTGTTACTGTTACACAAAAAGTTTTCTTTTGAAACACATTTGACAATATAAAGTTGCTCCTGCATCAGAGGTCACTAGATGAAGAGCACTGGACAAATGCAATTAAAAAAAATAAATAAATAAATTAAAAAAAAAGGTTTGTCAGATGTCATTTGTTTAGAAATAATTGGCATAATTAATTATTTCTATTTTATGCAAAGCTTTTAAGTCTGCCATTAGTGTTAATCATTTTATAATTATAACGGCCAAGAATTGATTGCACATATAATAATTAACTGATTTTTACGTTAAAAAATTGAAAACCTTGTGGTCTTACACATGCAAGATATTTTGTAAATAGTTATAATTTTTCTCGGAATTGTCATTGGTGTTACCGTACTGTAACCCATCACTGGTGTTACCCTCACAGGAAGAGAGGTAACACCAGTTATCAAATGTATAAAAAGTGCATTATGCTCAACTTTTTGTGGAATCATAAAGTTTAAAAGTACATTATTGCTATTAAAGAAAATGTAGGTGTGAAAGAAGAAATACATTTCTGGAGATTTTTATCACCCATATTCGACATTTTCTACTGAATGACCAAATTGTATAAAGTTTCCTTGTTTTCCCTTCTTTTTAATGTCTAGAATAAAAAAATAAAAAAAATTAAGTGACACTAAAACTACATGCTCTGCAAGTAAAAAAAAAAAAACTATACAGGTTGGTGCATATTTCAGATGTGCTTTACATGATATTTCATAAGTTTAACGATGATGTTTCTGTACGTTTATTTTTACACGTTCAATGACACTGATGAATGATTGCACTGTGTGAGAAAACGCCTTTCCTGCAGCTGACATGTGAGAATGCACGCATACATTTATAGCCTTCTTCATCTGTTCACTCTGTAGAATATATACAGCTTGAGACTTTGGATTAACTTGTGAGTGTGCACGTGTAAGTGCATGCACTGTTAGCGATGCGCGACATTAGATCTAACACGCGCGCTACCGTTCCTGCGTCAGCTGAGAGATCAAAGAGAAAGAACGAACGCGGCACTCACTTTGATTTTGTCGCATTTGGTCAGTTTGATGTCCACGCGGAAGGGATTGACCACGGCTGGGAGCAGGAGGGACTGCTGTCTGGGAAATACTCTTTTGGGAGGCATCTTCAGACCGTGACCATGTCCCGGCGCTCCGGTGTCTCCGTACGGTTCAGACAGAGACGCAGAGTCACTGCCCAGCACTTCCTGATTATTAACAGGAGCTTCGCACAGCATAGTGTACAATGCTGTACAACCTTTATGTCCTACTGCCTCCTCCTTTAAGGTGGTACTGCTCCGTGTCGAGCTCCCGTCGACCTATAGTTCTCTAAGCCTCTAATCCTCTTCTGAGCTGCACGGTCAGATCTTTATCTGTTTGCTTCAAGGAGAAGGAGTAACGAGCCACTATATGCAGTATGTGATGTGCATCAGTTTCAAACTGTTGCTATGCATACCCAGGGTTGTTGTTATACTGTATGTGCAGTAGGAAGCAAAAGTCTGAGATCACATTCAAAATTGTGGGAATTGTTTTTTTGTTTGTTTGTTTGTTTGTTTGTTTTAAATAGGCAAAACATTTTAGATAATTTAGAATTTATATTTAGTTCAGTTCAATTTTATTTTATTTATATAGGATTTTAGCAGTGGTCAATGTCGCAAAGCAGCTTTACAGAATGAAAAGAAAACTAGGGAAATTAGTATGAAATGTGTGAGAAAATGTGGCAGCCACCAATGCCCTAGGTTTTAAATTTAAGGCCACTAAAAAAATCCAGCATAGATCATCTTTAAACTTGAACTTGTGAAGCTAGTATTTTGCTCTGGTTTTCCTCATAATAACTTGCTGAACTTGTACTTTAGCCCGATGAGCTGATGATTTGGCTTGCTCATCGGGGACAATCTTGTCATTTTGATTCATATACATTGCATAAAAACTTACTTCTTTTTATTGTGTAAAGCTGCTTTGCGACAATGTCAATTGTTAAAAGCGCTATATAAATAAAATTGACTTGACTTGACTTGACATGTACCTGATTGGTGAAGTTGGTAAGCTGGTGAAGTAGTTGGTAAGCTTATCTGAGCTACAGTAGTACTCTGTTCCCACAGAATGATTACCTACTGTATATGCTTTAAATTTGACCCTGCTGAAAAATCAAGTGTACAGTCGTGGCCAAAAGTTTTGAGAATTTTGGAAATTGGAAAAGTTGCTGCTTAAGTTTTTATAATAGCAATTTGCATATACTCCAGAATGTTATGAAGAGTGATCAGATAAATTGCATAGTCCTTCTTTGCCATGAAAATTAACTTAATCCCGAAAAAAACTTTCCACTTCATTTCATTGCTGTCATTAAAGGACCTGCTGAGATCATTTCAGTAATCGTCTTGTTAACTCAGGTGAGAATGTTGATGAGCTCAAGGCTGGAGATCATTATGTCAGGCTGATTGGGTTAGAATGGCAGACTTGACATGTTAAAAGGGTGATGCTTGAAATCATTGTTCTTTCACTGTTAACCATGGTGACCTGCAAAGAAACGCGTGCAGCCATCATTGCGTTGCATAAAAATGGCTTCACAGGCAAGGATATTGTGGCTACTAAGATTGCACCTAAATCAACAATTTATAGGATCATCAAGAACTTCAAGGAAAGAGGTTCAATTCTTGTTAAGAAGGCTTCAGGGCGTTCAAGAAAGTCCAGCAAGCGCCAGGATCGTCTCCTAAAGAGGATTCGGCTGCGGGATCGGAGTGCCACCAGTGCAGAGTTTGCTCAGGAATGGCAGCAGGCAGGTATGAGCGCATCTGCACGCACAGTGGGGCAAAGACTTTTGGAAGATGGCCTGGTGTCAAGAAGGGCAGCAAAGAAGCCACTTCTCTCCAAAAAAAACATCAGGGACAGATTGATCTTCTGCAAAAAGTATGGCGAATGGACTGCTGAGGACTGGGGCAAAGTCATATTCTCGGATGAAGCCTCTTTCTGATTGTTTGGGGCATCTGGAAAAAGCCTTGTCTGGAGAAGAAAAGGATGAGCGCTACCATCAGTCCTGTGTCATGCCAACAGTAAAGCATCCTGAGACCTTTCATGTGTGGGGTTGCTTCTCATCCAAGGGAGTGGGCTCACTCACAATTTTGCCCCAAAACACAGCCATGAATAAAGAATGGTACCAAAACACCCTCCAACAGCAACTTCTTCCAACAATCCAACAACAGTTTGGTGAAGAACAATGCATTTTCCAGCACGATGGAGCACCGTGCCATAAGGCAAAAGTGATAACTAAGTGGCTCGAGGACCAAAACGTTGAAATTTTGGGTCCATGGCCTGGAAACTCCCCAGATATTAATCCCATTGAGAACTTGTGGTCAATCCTCAAGATGAGGGTGGACAAACAAAAACCCACTAATTCTGACATCTCCAAGAAGTGATTATGAAAGAATGGGTTGCTATCAGTCAGGATTTGGCCCAGAAGTTGATTGAGAGCAGCCCAGTCGAATTGCAGAGGTCCTGAAAAAGAAGCGCCAACACTGCAAATACTGACTCTTTGCATAAATGTCATGTAATTGTCGATAAAAGCCTTTGAAACGTATGAAGTGCTTGTAATTATATTTCAGTACATCACAGAAACAACTGAAACAAAGATCTAAAAGCAGTTTAGCAGCAACCTTTGTGAAAACTAATATTTGTGTCATTCTCAAAATTTTTGGCCACGATTGTAGGCTAGCGTTGATCCTGAACTGGTTAAGCAGGTAACTTGATCCTAAGTGTTTGAACTTATTGGTCAGCCTGGTGAGTAGTTAAAATAGTTTGGTGAAGTTGGCAAAACCATGGTTACATTGATAAAGCAACTTGGTAAAGCTGGTAAAAAAAGAAAAAAAAACGTTAAAATGCTTGACTGAGTTACTGAAGCTGGTGATGCATAAAAAAAACTGGTGGATCACCTAGGTTAATGCCATGGTTTAACATGTGAATTAGCTTGGTTAAGTATTGTATTGTAATTAAAGTATTGTTAAACTGATGGATCATTTTGGTGAAATCGGTAAAGACAGCTCAACCCTATACTTAAGTCTGACAAGCTGATGTTCTAGTTTGGTGAAGCAGTGGAAACATGGTTAAATTCTTCAGTCAGCTTTGGTGAAGCTAGTGGAAGCATGGATATATTGCCAAAGCTGCTTGGTGAAGTTAGGTTGTTGATGGATCATCTTGTTTAAGTTATAAAGATAAAGCCATGGTTATACTGGAGGATCAAATTGGTGAAATTGGTGAAGGAAGAGAACTAACATTACTTGACATTTGTTTGTTTGCTTTTGTCAATCCCCAGGTCTGTATGTCATCAAAGTTATAGTTTTACTTTGGTCTATACCACAGTTATGTGGCTAAACATTTAGTGCTCTTTTCAGTGCACAGTAATAGTAAAACCACTAATCTCTCTGTCTCACGACAATCTTGAATATTGTTATTGCACACACACACACACACACACACACACACACACACACACACACACACACACACACACACGCATCACACCACACACACATAGAGAGAGAGAGAGAGAGAGAGTAGGTCAAGACAAAGCAAATAATTTTTTTATTATATTTTTAAATACATTTTCAAAGTAAATACCAATATAATATAATAATAAACTGATTTTAAATCTATTAAAAATTTTACAAAACATAAGAAAGTATATTTAAAGTGATAGACTTAAATAAAAACATTATATATATATACACGTGGACAAAATTGTTGGTACCCTTCGGTCAATGAAAGAAAAACTCACAATGGTCACATAAATAACTTTAATCTGACAAAAGTAATAATTAAAAAATATTCTATGAATGTTAACCAATGAAAGTCAGACACTGCTTTTCAACCATGCTTCAACAGAATTATTTAAAAAAATAAACTCATGGAACAGGCCTGGACAAAAATTATGGTACCCCTAGAAAATACTGAAAATAATGTGACCAAAGGGACATGTTAATTCAAGGTGTGTTCACTAATTAGCATCACAGGTGTCTACAATCTTGTAATCAGTCAGTGGGCCTATATATAGGGCTCCAGGTAGTCACTGTGTTGTTTGGTGACATGGTATGTACCACACTCAACATGGACCAGAGGAAGCGAACGAAAGAGTTGTCTCAGGAGATTCGAAAGAAAATTATAGTCAAGCATGTTAAAGGTAAAGGCTATAAGCCCATTTCCAAGCAGCTACTTCCTGTGACTACAGTTGCACATATTATTCAGAAATTTAAGATCCATGGGACTGTAGCCAACCTCCCTGGACGTGGCCGCAGGAGGAAAATTGATGACAAATCAAAGAGACAGATAATCCGAATTGTAACAAAAGAGCCCAGAAAGACTTCTAAAGAGATCCAAGGTGAACTTCATGCTCAAGGAACATCAGTGTCAGATCGCACCATCCGTCGTTGTTTGAGCCAAAGTGGACTACATGGGAGACGACCAAGGAGGACACCATTGTTGAAAACAAATCATAAAAAAGGCAGACTGGAATATGCCAAACTACATGTTGACAAGCCACAAAGCTTCTGGGAGAATGTCCTATGGACAGATGAGACACAAATGGAACTTTTTGCCAAGGCACATCAGCTCTATGTTCACAGACGGAAAAATGAAGCATATCAAGAACAGAACACTGTCCCTACTGTGAAACATGGAGGAGGCTCTGTTATGTTCTGGGGCTGCTTTGCTGCTTCTGGCACAGGGTGTCTTGAATCTGTGCAGGGTACAATGAAATCTCAAGACTATCAAGGGATTCTAGAGAGAAATGTGCTGGCCAGTGTCAGAAAGCTGGGTCTCAGTCGCAGGTCATGGGTCTTGTAACAGGACAATAACCCAAAACACACAGCTAAAAACACCCAAGAATGGCTAAGAGGAAAACATTGGACTATTAAGTCTCATTGACAGTTACAGGAATCGTTTGATTGCAGTGATTGCCTCAAAAGGTTGTGCAACAAACTATTAAGTTAGGGGTACCATCATTTTTGTCCAGGCCTGTTCCATGAGTTCATTTTTTAAAATAATTCAGTTGAAGCATGGTTGAAAAGCAATGTCTGAGTTTCATTGGTTAACCTTCATAGAATTCGTAATTATTATTACTTTTGTCAGATTAAAGTTATTTCTGTGACCATTGTGAGTTTTTCTTTCATTGACCGAAGCGTACCAACAATTTTGTCCACGTGTGTTTAGTGTTCCTGATGTTCTCTCTCAACTACTGTATGAAACCTAATTCAGAGTCTAGGTGCAATGTCTTTCCACAGGTAAGCTGCAACCAATGTTCTAGTCTTCCAGTAGACTAAAATTAAAATCATTATTAAAATTATTAGTTCAATTTGTAGAGTATACATTGTACACATAATAATGTAATGAACAAATTATTGCAATCTTATAATCTGTGGTCCTAACAATTATCAACTTCATCATTATTATCGTCACTATCCTTATCATTATTTACCAATGTCTGCATTCCTCCTGTGTGATGCAGAGGTAATGTCTGGGGCAACATCACTGTATTACAATGCAACTTTTCACACAGCTGTATTATCCTCTGAATTACAGTATATTTGGCCCCAAATAATTTGTGGCATATGGCAACATGGCTGGCTTTTATTTCTTGGAAAAAGCACAAAGCTTTCTTTATCACCAATCCTTCATCCCTTATATGCACCTTGGCAAATATTATTTTTCAATCTTTAGGAGGACACAATAATCTACATTCCACATTAAAAGTTAGTTTTAGTGAGTTATTAAGATGCCACCAAAAGAAACTCTTGCAGTAAACTTTAAGTATAAAGTTGCAATACGTTAACCTTTAAGTATTGCAAATTTAATTGCAAATTCAGTTAACATCATTGTTTTTGCCATAAACAATGCCTGAACATTGTTTTTGCAATATTTACTGGAAAATTAAACTTGTTCTTATACATAGTGACTACAATCAAGGAATTCAGAAGTATTCATCCACTGTTCCTCATCGGAATTGGCTACCTGCTTGGACAATCTATTTAAGGGGTGTGAAACAAACAGCTATCGACTAATTATTATAATCCAGACTACCATGTGAATTTAAAATCAAAATCATTATTTATTTGGACTGAAATTTAAGACTTTGGGAACTGTTCCACTAAGGGGTGAATTAGATCACCTCAGAACCCTGGAATTAGTTAATGAAAAAAAGTACTAGAAATTCAAATATATTTATTCCATAACAGTGCATTAAAAAGAATAATTGTTTTATGTATTACAGAGTGATGTGTGTGAAACAAACAGGGTTTATATCAAGAAACAAAGAAACACAAGAATACAAAATACACATAAAATAACACTTTAGGTGTTATGTTTAACAAAACATGTACAAATTAATAAATCTCCCAAATACAGGACTGACAAACTGGACGACATGTGCATTTTCTCCAATCAACCCAAAGATGTTTAGATGCTGTCTTCCCCACCCTCATTCAGGTTTGTTGACGGTGAGGTTGCTTTACATCTCAGAGAGCCCTCATGTCTGTGTTTCCCTCTGACTCTCCCTTTTAGTTATGCTGTCATAGTTAGTCCTGCCGAAGTCCCTGCTTGCACTCTGCACTAAAGATACACTCACATTATACATTGTTTGACTGCGACGATACCTAACTGCCATCTCTCTTTCTCTTCTGCTCTCTCTCTCCCTCTCTCTCTTTCCCTCTGCCTGGATGCGTGTGGTGACTGGGGACGGTTCCACTTTTCCACGAGAACGGTCCTGTCCTCTGCTGAATGCAGACAGCTGTTCTCTGAGGACTTGTGACTTTAGTTGCTCGATAGTTCAGGAGTGGAGTTTCCTACAGTCTACCTGAGCCCCCAGTAACGAACTGGACTCAATTTTAACTTAAACACATCTCCGGTTATACTGAACTTCCAATCTCACACTGTATGAAGTTGTTAGGAACCTCAGTTGTTAGGAAGTAGCTACTAACTTCACTAACCACTAACCCATCTGGTCTCTAATCCTATCTCTGTGCCCTGTCTCTCTAGTCCTGTCTAGCCCTGTCTTGTCTCTAGTTCCCCTATGTGTCCTTAGTTAGCTCCAGTTCCATGTTTCCTTCTGTCAGTTCCCTGTGTCAGCTCCTGGTTCCCTGTGTTCAGATCCTTTCCTGTGTTTGCCCTGAGCCCTAATTATAGTTTGAGTTTGTTGTTTAAGTTTCTTTGTTTTGTCTGTTTGAGTTTGTAAATAAAAGACTATTTCTGTTCATACACCCCTCTGCATGCATGCCTGCCATATATGCCCACGGCAAGTACATCAGCCGGTCTAGCCAGCCAGTACCACCAGCTAGACCCATGACAGAAGCAGATCAATCCCTGCTATCTGTTTAACCTAAATGAGTTCCCTACTGAGTCTGGTTCCTCTCAAGGTTTCTTCCTATTACCATCTTAGGGAGATTTTTCTTGCCACTGTCGCCATTGTCCCCGGCTTGCTCATCAGGAACAGGTTTATCATTTTATATAAAACAAGTGTTAAGTGATAAGTAAGCAAAGCAAAAACCCTTTCCTCCATCTAATGTAATTCCTTCAATTAATTTACATTAATGTCGATGAACGTATCTTTTTTCACAGTTCCTTGTTTATTTATATGAAAATAATTATAGGAAGTAATCTGTAAATAATTCTGTACCTTCCGTATCATTTGTCCCAACACCAACGAGGATCATCTAGGCTTATATCGTAGAGACCTGGCTAGAATTGCAACCACTCAACCCAGATCCTTTGATGTGGTTCATCCATTTGAACCACATGATCTCACACTTGAGGCACCACAGCTCTAATGACCACACCTTTCGGGAACATAGGTAGAGGTTGCATAATGCATGTTTAGCTTGATAAATAGCATAATTTTAGAAAAGAACAGCAAATTGGATTAGATAAGATTAGATAGCACTCAACTAGCTGCTTTATCTTGTCCAGAATTCAAACATGTAACCTCTCAATCCACAGACAGTGGTAACTACTGTAGGATTACAAATTTATAAGATGTTAAATCTAGGTCCCAACAAAATAGTATATAAACTGAAAAGTTATGTACATTGGGTTTTACATTTTGAGGTAAAGATTATGACATTCTAAGGACATCAAGTCTGGTAAACCAGGTGTCTGAGACATTAACCTTTTGTCTTCATGTACTTCCTGACCACTGGGTAGGGCCCCAAGGTAAATGTGAATGCTAGTCTCAAGGCCAGGCTGTGCCTTTGTCTCTATGATGATGTGAAGGTCTGGCCGATACTGTCAGGCTGATTAGATTAGCACCTATGCATTTGAGAGGCAGTGTTATGCTGATGAGATCAGGGCTGGGGAACTTCCGGTAACAAGGGTGATTCCTGTACTACACTATGCTTTGTTTAGATTGTGTCCACCTCTTTGTATCCCTCCCCCTTGTAAAGTATAAACTCTCCAGAACGGAGTCATAATTTTTAGACTTGGATGACTGCAGTGACTCATGGCGAGTTTCTCAATAAAGATTAACTTCTGCTTTAAAGATATCCCAACGTCTCCTGGTCTCTGATTCAACAAAGGAAGAAAAGTTCACAACACTACCTTGAGACACAGGATCTCAGCCTAGCATCTCGTTTTAAAAGATTTTCACTATAATTTGATCGAGCCTGGTCTAAAGCAAAAGCAAATACTGTACCAAACTTCAAACCAGGTAGCTCAAACACAACAGATCAGATTGACCACTAAACCACCACAGGACAGACAATGGTCTTTTGTCTAAATAAATAGTTGCAATTCAGAGCTTATCACTCTCCCATAGTTTCTCTGGGTAACGAGAAGTTTAGTTATAAGAGCACGCCTAAGGAACACAAACATACTGATAAACTCATTGGCCCCCTGTACATGTGTGCTTTCTGGGATTTTATTGTATTTTTTTAATTGTTTCTCCAAATCCAAAAATACAGGGAATTTTTTTTTTTTTTTTTTTTACAGCTCATTCTGCCCGGGGTCTGATTCAACAACCTGTTTCCTGAGGTGCCACGTTTTCAACCACCACACCTCACCACTCAGGAACACGTTTCAACATGAAAGATATAACAACTGTCAGCAGATGATTTTAGTGCTCACCTTGTAATTACTTAAATTGTCCTAGCCATGGATCTTGCATTATGCTTCACATTACATTTTTTTTCTCTTTTTAATTACAAAAGTAATTAATTGTGTGTTGCCTTCCAGACCCGAACTGAAATTTGAATCAATTGAAAGTTGATCAACCACCGGATATCAAACCACCAAGTAATTTTTTGTTTTGTTTTCTCTGTCTCAGATAGTGACTGAAGCAGTTGAAAGTGAAGTAAAAAGAAAAGTCATCTTGGGACACACAAAGATTCTTTTCTGTTAAACAGTTTCCACTGATAATTTAGTGAATAAATAAATAAACAAAGAAGACTAAATGTGATGAGTGTAAATGGCCAGCAGAGGGCAGCAGAAAGTAATGCTAAATTGTGTAGAAAACCGTTTTTATCTGGGTTTCTTTACTCTAGTTACATTCTGAGGGCTATTTTTTCCCTCACAGATTAGAATGAAAATAACAATATAATAACGTTTCCCAATGTTTACCTAATCATGTGCTATTTTAGTTTTGCATATCCATCTTTTACAACATATGTATAGCCCAAATCTCGCTCAGCTGGCTTCTGGAAAGTTCTCGGTCTTTCAGGGATGATATTTACATGGCTGCGTTTGTTAGAACGAAGCATATTGAAACAAAATCTGTCTTTTGTGTACCTCAAATACAGTTAAGATCTTATTTGGTTGCAATTCATTATCCACACCGTGTGACCACTTTCATTTAAACGCTTTTAACCCTCTTATAACGTTTGTACGTCATCATTGTAAAAACACCCAGTCTCCTTTCCACTAGGGGGCAAAGTAGAGCAATAAACTCAGAGCCATGAAACCAGTGAACGACAAAATGTGCCAAGGCTGTAAGCTTTTTTCATTAGAAAGCTAAATATTTGTAACATATGCGATGTCTTTATGTGCTGTATTATTTTTTTTTAATTACATTATAGATTGTTATTTCCTTTCACCGGAGCAAATAAGACCAACTATGGTATGATAGTCAGGTGTCCACAAACTTTTGGCCATTTAATGCGTAATTCCAGGTCAAATTCATTTCCAAATTGAAAGAAAAAAGGTGCAAACTGGTAACAAATTGCGGTCTGTTCATCTGTTTGTTTTAAGAAAATAAATTTTTTTTTTCTGGACTGGTCACACTGGATAAAGTGAAATGTAAATGGTTCCCATAAAATTATCCTTTTTTTTTTCTTTTTTTTTTTTAAACAAGGGGACTGACACTTAGAACTGGCTTGTCTTGCAACTACTTTGGATATTTTATATTTATACCCTTAAAAAATGACACAGAATGTATAAACTAATACTTAATCTCCAAGGACAATCGGACAAGTTAGAGGATGTGCATTTTCTTTAATCGCCATGGCACAGACAACACGGAATATTTCAATTATGAAGTGTGTGTGTGTGTGTGTGTGCGTGTGTGTGTGTGTGTGTGTGTGTGTGTGTGTGCTTATATGGAAGCCTTGCTGATGTGTGTTAACGGGGAGGCTTCAGACATCAAACTGTGCATTTGGGTTTTTGGATATGTCAGGTTGAACAAAAGTTGTCATTATAAAATGATATAATGTGGTATAGTATAATGTGTAAATTTAACCATGTTGCGAAAGTGTAGAATTCTCAAAATAGAAAACCTAAAACAACCATAAAAACAGGAGATTTCTTCACCGACGTGCCCCCCCCCCCCCCTTTTTTTTCTTCTTCTGCTCAATCATTTTGTATAGTTGGCTAAAATGAAATAAATTTCAGTTTTGAAAAAAAAAAAAAAAAAAAAAAGAATATGACACTCTATACTGCACAATCCTGAGCCCTATATATGTTTAAACACACACAAAAAAACTAAAATGCTTTGAGTTTCAAAAGCTACGTGTTAATTATTTTTCATCATACTACTAAAGCTCTGCAATCAGTTTATGAAGTGTTAACAAGTGAGTAAAATACCTTCTTTAGCGATTCTAAAAAAGAAAGACCTACATTGTACACACCGTTTAGTTGCTTCGTTGATTCAATAACAAAAAAGACAGAAAGAACAATATGTCTTTATTTTCAGACTTACACATAATGACAAAGTGCACAAAGCAAACAGTAATAAAAAAAACATATAATGCCAACTCAAAAGGTCAAAATAAAAGTACATATGATTAATTAACAGTATTTTCCGTGATACTTTTTTTTTTTCACTCATTAGTCCATCACACAACAAACCCATATACAGTCTCAGGCAACCCGTGCCCTCAATTGTCTAGTGCCATGAGAGAAATGAAAGAAAAACAGAAAAAGAAATATGATGTGCTACTGTTATGTTTGGTCTCTGTGTTGCTGCAGAACACACTTTTAATTAATGTACAAAAAAAGGAAAGTGCTTACCCTATACGAAATAAAAAAAAAAATACTGCACCAGTTTAGATTTTCCACTAATAGAATAATAAACAAAAGTCAAAACAGCAAGTACATTTAAAAAAACAAACAAAATGTTACGCTTATGGTCATACATTTACAGTTCTACTTGACTGAAAATGGTTCATGAAGAAAAAAAATATACATGAAATACAACATTACATGAATATTCAGTGGGGACATACCTGATGTCTTTGCAAATCTAGTGTAACGCAAATGAATTTTCTTTAAGAAGGCCATGTCTAAAGGAAAAAAAAAGATGAACACTGAAAATAAACATCAACAATGCAAATCATTTGTAAAGCTGGTTAGCTTTGTGACTATGATAATGCCTAAAAGGCTTTGTTTAATGCCAGATTGATATCATTCGGGAGAGATCTGTGCGAGAGAAGACATTCTGACAAATTGGAGTGTTGCCAATAAAGCATTACATCATAGTGGCACAGAATAAGATGGTCCAAGTTTAAGGGTCAGGGCTAGAGGATGGTGCTGCTGCTCAGCAGTGCAGCCAGTCTGTTTTCACCTCTCCCACTTTGACAATCCTAAAGTTCTCATCCATTTTGTGATAGTGGGAGTCTTTGAAGAAGTAGCTGTAGCCTGTAGGGCACAAAAAAACAGGGAATGAAAGTGAAATAATATTTGACATGTTATAAACACGGTGCATGTTCATTCAGAGGCAGTGCAAAAACAAACTAGAAAGTAAAAGCACCAGTGTGCGGCACAGTTTGGATTGTGAATCCCTGGTCTTAACTGTCTCTTCTAGTTAAAGTAGAATAAGTGAAACAAATAAATACAGGACTGTGTAGCACATCAGGTTTGCATGGGCTATATCGCTTTATCCTGTATACAGGGTCGCGGGAGGCCTGGAGCCTATCCCAGGAGACTTAGGGCATGAAGCGGGGTACACCCTAGACAGGGTGCCGATCAACTGCATCGAGAGGAAACCAGAATACCCAGAGGAAATCCACCAAGTACGGGGAGAACATGCAAACTCCATGCGCACAGAGGCGGGAATCAAACCTAGCCATGAATCGAATCCGGACCTTGGAAGGTTGAAGGTAACCACGAAGTCACCATGCTGCTCACCCCTCATTTCTTCATATTTAATTCAATTTATTGATGTAGATGAAATTAAAGAAATGGGAGCAAATATTGTACTATGACAGCCTGCAAAGTGCCTAAAAATACAGTTTAAAATGTGGTTGTTTATGTAACAACATCAGCAGCAACATCATTTCCCCTATCGTCTGCTCCAACCACTCAGCATTCAGCATCACCAGTATACTAATCACCGGCCTGATAATCTGTCATCATCTGCAGTTGTTGAGATTTCGAAGGTAGTTACAGCATTGATGTGTGGCACACCACTGAATAAAGTTTAAACATAGCAAATCAAAAAAGACTAGCTTTTATGTATTTGTTTCTGGTAATACACTCATCATAATGGCATGATGACTTAGTGGTCACTTCCAGGGATGTGTGTGTGTGTGTGTGTGTGTGTGTGTGTGTGTGTGTGTGTGTGTGTGTGTGTGTGTAGAGTTTATATGTTCTCCCCACACTTTGTGGGTTTCTCTCTGGTTCCCTCCAACAGTTCAGCAATATGCAGTGTAGACTGTTTGGAATTTCCAAACAGCCCATAGTGTGTGAATGAAAGGGTGAGTGAGTGAGTGTGTGTGCCCCGCAGTGGGTTGGCATCCCATCAAAGGTGTATCGTGCCTTGTGCTCTAAATTCCCTGGGACAGGCTCCAGGCTCCCCGCAAGCCTACACATGATAAGCAATGCAGATAATGGATGGATATGCTTATCCTGGGTAACTGTGCTAATGATTTGTCCTGTAATTGGAATTTCTGTGCAGATCACCATTGTTTTTCAGTATATCCAATTAAAAGGCAGAAGTTATTACGTATTTTAGTATGTGCAAATTAAGATACAATTCAAATAAATGCTTGAATAATATAAGTCCTGCTCCTTTCTATGTCTTGGTTGAAGAGACTCTGGCTGCTTTATGCTTTATGGATGCTTTAGTCAATGTTCTACAGTTGTACAAAGCAGGGAATGAACCACTCGATTGCAGCCAAAAATGAGTAACTGGAAGTAGTCATCAAGACGGCTTTCACTTTGAATTTACTGGTAAAAAAAAAAAGGCGCTCACATTTACAGGAAATAGGAAAAGAAATTATGTCCATCATAGAGGTACTGTAGTAACCTACCAACACAGAGGCTCGTTTCATGCACCATGCACACTTGCTCTATTTAATAATTTTTGTAAATAGCGTATGAGCATATTTGGGAGTGTAGGTGCCGACTGAGTGTGGCAAAAAGTGTGCTTGTGTGTGTTCTCTGTATAAAATGTAACAGATGGAGCAGTGATAGAACTGGCAAGAAGTCCATGCTGACTTTCTATGAAGGTTCATCACAGGTATATAATGTAATGCAAGTTCTATTAATCTGTTGACGAGATCATACAGTATAATAACCAGTGAATCACTTACCCCCTCCGTTGATACTGAACGCTGCATCCAGATCATCTGGAACTCCATTCCAGGAATCAGCAATAAGTTTGGGGAAGCCGGGATCCATTTTATTCTTGGCCTCATTGTACCTGTGGGTTTATTAAGAAACAAACCATGTGCTGCTTACAGGCAACATGCAACTCTAGCTAATTACAGTATTATACAAATATTTAATAAAAATGTTTGGATTTTTTTTTTTTTTTACTTCTGCCGGTTATGAATGTACATTCACTCACTCACTCATCATCTATACCGCTTAATCCTATAATCAGGGTCACGGGGGCCTGGAGCCTATCCCAGGAGACTTAGGGCACATGGCAGGGTACACCCTGGACAGGGCGCCAATCCATCGCAGGGCACACAGACATACACACACTCATTCACACACTAAGGGCAATTTGGGAACGCCAATTAGCCTAACCTACATGTCTTTGGACTGTGGGAGGAAACCGGAGTACCCGGAGGAAACCCACCAAGCACGGGGAGAACATGCAAACTCCATGCACACAGAGACGGGAATCGAGCCTGGCCGGGGATCGAACCCGGACCCTGGCGGTGCAAGGCGACAGTGCTAACCACTACACCGCCTTTATGAATGTACAGTACTGTTCAAAAGTCTACCATATGCAAATATATTTTGTAGATGAAGAATGCCTTCAAAAACAAGCAAACAAGCAAACAACAACAACAACAAAAAACCCTACAAAGCACAGTAAGAAGTATCAGTATTTGGTGTATTTTGTTCTGACATACAAATATTCTTCTATAATTTTTAATTTATAATAAAATTATTTTATATATATATATATATATATATATATATATATATATATATATATATATATATATATATATATATATATATATATATATATATATATATATAAACAAAGTTTGTGCCAGAACAAACAAAGGTTTACATATTGTATACCATATACTGTAGTTCAAAAAATTGCTTGCCTTAGGTAAAATTTTGGGTTTAAAAAATTTTGTGATACTGTAAGTTCAGTACTCAGGCTGCACTGATATTCAGTACAACAGCACTCCTCATGTGATATTTCTAAATGAACATAAAGCTGTGGTCCTTCTCACCAATCAAAAATGAAAACTGCATAGAAATGCTGTACATCACAATTTGCATAATCAAACCATTTTATGAAAATCAGTGAAATTCAAAACACAAAACATGTTTATTATAAATATAAATGTCTTCTGTCCTAAAGGGTATGAAATCTTTTGCATTAATTTTTATCCCAGTACTGTACATGACTCTGCATCATTTGCATTGTGTATGTAATCGGTGGTGAGACTGTGTGTGAGAAAACAGTTGAGGACATACCTCCAGAATTTGTCTCCAGAAAACAGGTAGGTTTTCTTGCTCTTGTGGAAAGCATAGGCTGCATCTATGCGATCGATGTCTGGTGGGAAGCCCATGGACGAGATCTTTTTAGGATAGCCTCTCTCCAAAGTGCTCGCTGAATACACCCACATTTCATCACCTAGGACACACACACATACACACACCTTTTATATGACTATTTGATATGAAGTATTTATGAGAAAAAAATATTTAAAAATAATTATATATGTAGGTCTTTTATTTATTTATTTAGTTAGTTAGTTTATAAAGATAGTCCTTAACTTTATATTTGCTTTAAAAAATACTTTACATTTTGCTTAATATAACTCAATTGTGCAATATATGATATCTTTTCCTGAAGTGTGACAAAGTAGGATCTGTCAAAAACAGATTTTTTTTTTCAATATGCATTTTTCAAAATGCAGTCTCTGTGTATTAGAATTACTGAGTTAGAGGTAAACTACACTGTGGGATCCAGATGTTTATTTATAATGACTTATTTCCATTATGATTACACATACTGTACAATTAGACAGTTGCTGAGACTGACTCATGTGTCGTTACATAGAACGTTACTAGCTACATCACATATATATATTCCAAAGTTTATACAGCCCAGATACACAAATATGCACTATACAGATCCATGTATATATACACAATACAAATGCACTGAATGTTAACAGTGAAAACAATTTATTTTTCCTGTATCTTTTAATTTAGAAAAACTAGTATCTATTTTAAATGTTCCCATATATTTTGTTCTTTTAATCTATAAATTCATATATTAAAATTATTATTTATTTCATTTTACGATGTCGTTTACCTGCAAAGAACACAGACTTCTCCTCCAGTGGGTTCTCATAGGCTGCATCTATCTTCTCAGGAAGCTCACTCCAGAATGTGGCCACCAACAATGGACCCAATGGCTTCTTATCTGCATTAGTAGTTCTAAAAAGGAACCTGGAGGAATAGAGAGAAAATTGACCCAAGCTTGACTTATGACTTGTTTACTTGAGTGACTCAGACACAAATACATTTGGATTCAGTGAAGAGTGTTGCCGGTGAGCAATAGACCAGCATCACTTCAAAAAATGTAGAGAAGTGTCATCCAAAGGCGAGAGAGAGAGACTGAAAGAGAGGCTGCAATAGTAGATCTGCTTCCTGGCAACAATGGGGTGATTCATTGGAGCATCTGTTTCTCGTTATAGCAGAGAGCGGAGCCAGCGGGACAGGCCCAAACTGAGCTTTTCCAACATTCAGCCCAGCAACAATACCCACTTCCCCCAGCTCCTTTTCTGCAGATCTATTTTTCAAAGGCCAAATTATTTCAGTCCTTGAATAGTCAGATCCGGCCTGTGCATTTCAACTAAAAAGCAAATACGGAAAAAAAAAAGAGAAAGAAAATCTGGCTAAAAAAGTTTTAACCCTTTAAATTCACCACTTGAGCCCTGCTCTGCAAGTCTACATTCCAATATTCTTCTTTATGTTTAGTAAACCTTTCTCATTGTTTGCATGACTCTGCAGTTGCTTTGTACAATGCATATCAGTGCATTAACTCACCTCTGACAACAAACTACTAGAAAATAGCCTGTGCTATAAGAGTAACCATATCCTAATGTATAAACATCATTGTTGCCAAGACTTTCTACATTTCACTCTACTTTTTGTGGTTTTCATCACCACAAGAGCAGTCAGGATGGCAAATCAGTGGGTGAGAAAGTCATTACCTGTCAGCTATCCACTGTCCCAGCATGATGCGTAGTTAAATGACCGAAAAGGTTTTTATAGCTGCAGTGTCACCCTGTTTAACATACCATACCATAATCTTTGCATCCACAACTTTTGAAAGTCCTTCCCTCACTAGTCACTATTCCAGACTGTAGTGATGCCCCACCTCCTGATAGACCATATAAATGTACAATTTTACAAAAAAAAAAAAAAAAAATTTGGTATCATTCAAAGTGACAGTGTGTTTATTAAAAAAAATAACTCCTTAATTTCGCTGGAACTAAGTGTATGGTTCAGGTTAGTCATAGCTTAATATGAGTCCAACTCAGAAGCTTCATATGAGTCTTAGCTGAACTTTGGATTTTTTTTATGAAACAATGGTGAATTTTACTCCAATTGCTTACACTGTCCTTGTGTTCTTCCATGTGACAAACTTGGACCTCAATCTTAAATTAGGACAGGCCCGAACTATCCCCTTAAACTTTGTATTGACTATTGTGGCAAAACAAATCAGAGGCTGCATCTGTCATCTATCTAGCAACATAAGCTACCTATCGATTTTCATATTCACCAAACATGGTTTATGAAATACCTACAATATGATTAGGATTGAGGAACAGTTGCATTCAAAGAGCATCTAGTAAACCAGAACACAATGATTACTTAGTAGGTGATTGTTGGCGGAGCAGTGTGACACGATGAGATAATCAATACAATATCAATTCGTAGCCTGGCTGGTGAGTAGAGTGGGTCCAGTGCCACTGACCATCCTCGCTTGCAGAGGCAATCCAGCTGGCAGAGGACCATCTGGCAGCATAATCCCTCCTCTTCACTCTCTCTCGCTCACTCTCTCTCACTTTCCCTCTCTCATCCCTCCCATTCTCCTCCCCTCCCTTCCCCCATGGCTGCTGCACAAAAACAGGGGTCCATGCCCCTGCTCTAGTGTTTTTCTGCCTTCCTTCTTCAGTCTCTCTCTCTCTCTCTCTCTCGCTGCCATGCTCTCCACCACAGGTGGGTGATTCTGTTTCAGGGGTGCGAGAATACAATTTAAGCTGATCTGCCAACTCAAACACCTCAAGGTCCACTGTCCAAAGCCTAAAAGTTCTCCTTTCCCACTCATACTTTGCTAGTTAAGGCTGTAAGTTACTGATTGAAAGGTTGGGGGTTCAAGCCTCAGTTGCTACTGTTGAGACCCTTGAGCACGGCCCTTAACTCTATCTGCTCCAAGGGTGCTGTATCTTGCTGGCCCTGTGCTGTAAGGTACATATGACAAATAATTTATTTTATTATGATCATTTTTATTTACAGTATTTATTACAAAGGGATGCAGGACATGCAGACAACATTTTGGGGCCAAAAACTGGGCCAGTTGAAGCTCACCATAACCTGAGGCAAGGACACTTAGGACAGAATAAGGACACAAGCTCTTTTTTATTGCCCGCCCATTCACAACGCAGGTTATGTCAGCTGGTGAATCCGCTCGAAACCCCTAAAGTAACATTGTGCACATTAATCAAGGTCACTTTTAAAAGAACTGTTTGTACCTCCTAGACCCATTAAATCAGGGTGCACTCTGATGCATCATTGACCAAACCAGAGAGATTTTGATTAGTTAGGGCACTACATTACAGTACTGTGCAAAGGTCTTGAGCAAACCCTTATTTCTACAAATTGCCTAATGATACATTTAAAAAATTGATTGTTTATGTAACAACCTCAGCAGCAACCTCATTTCCCCTCCCATCTGTTCCAACCACTCAGCATTCAGCATCACCGGTATACTAATCACTGTCCTGATCATCTCTCACCATCATCTGCACCTGTTTCTCACTGGGTCATGCCTTAAGTTAGATGTTTTTTTTTTTTTTTAAATTAATATTATTATACTTGAATAATTCATAGGTTACTGTGTGGCTTAACAAAACCATTCGCCTGAGACTGCTCAGTTACAGGAACTGGACTGGAAATGAGAGACAAAAACTTGACAAAAACGAGAGCCAAAAATTCTCCCAGGAAGCCTAGACAACTAATTACTCAGGACTACATAAAAAAAAAAAAAAACACAAGAGAGTCTGTCTCTTTGGAAGTAAAGTATAAAGAAATAAGAGATAGTTCAAAAGATTTTGAAAATAATTTGGGGGGAATTAATTGACTTGTACCAGTATGTACTATCTGTATATACTGTATACGGATACGGACTATATATAGCTTAGTCTAACAGTTTTAATCAGTCACTCAAACCATGAATTGTTCATAATGATGCATTGAACTGAAATAATTCGCTAGAACCCCTGTGATTTGTACTACCAAAGGTCCCACAAGCCTCCACAAGGTTTTCTGCATGTGAGATACTGTATGGGGGCAAGTTGTGTAACGTTCATGTTCAAAACTCCCAACATTGGGGAAACTAACACAGAAGAACTTGCTACAGGTGCAAGAGATTCCATGCCAGACTTTGCACAACCCAATTAGACCACCCATACATTCACAACAGCTCCTTTAAAATGCTGACACCTTTCAATGTACTGTGGGTGCCTCAGATATCATAAGACAACATTAAGGAATTCCCATTACTTTAAATATTGATATCGCTTTTCACATGTCAGACGTGTTAGCTGTAAGTTTCTGGTTACTAAGCTCTTTTATTTATGAAAGCGAGTTTCCTTTAGAGGGATGGAATATCTAGTGTAAATGTCGTAAAAATCTAGTGTAAATGTCACACACCTCAGCTAAATGAGACCACACACATTCCAAAGAAATAGTGTATTACTCAGGATATAGTTCCAGACAACGATTCATATTTCAAATCAGTACACGTATGGAGAGGAAATTATGAAAACTAGGAGTCTCAATGGGTCTCATGTCAGGCTTCCACCCACAGGGAAATGATAAAGAGCAGCAAAAAAAATTAAATATTATACCCAAATATACCCAGAATATACCCTCTAACGCCCTTCTAACATGCTACCAACCATTAGTGTTCACTGATGCATCTACTGGTAATGAATCGTTTCATAAAAGGAACAGTTCATGGGAAGAGGCGGCCCTGGGAAGCCCAGAACTAGCAGTCATTCAACAGGAATTTGCTGACATACATTGCTCTGTGACAATTGTTCCAAACCAGGGGAGTTAGTATGCTTATCCACAAGAGATTTCCATCCATCAAGTTTCCTTCCTCAAGCCAGCTCCTGGTCCCAACATAAACAACATCACATTCTATAACCAGAGTAAGGGCTGTACTGAATTCTCTTTGTCACTGAGGGCAGCTACAGTTACTCGTACACTGCTGGGGTCCATGCTTTAGATGTTTTGGCCACAGAAGAATTTTGCATTAGATGCCTGGATCATGGTGGTATTACTAGCAGGCAAAAAAGGTCAAATTGGCATCCTAGAATTTGAGCTTTAGGACATTTGTGTTGCTATTACTTCATAGTCTGCCTATATATCTAGACATGGAATGGGAGACAAGGTAATCATATGGCTAGACACCGCTCCCTTCCAGCACTGGGTTAACAGCCACTCTTGAATACACACCTGTCAGCATTCCCGTCTGATATTCCAGCAAGTTCCAACATGACAGCAACAGGGGATTACAGAAAAATAGCCTAAAGGTCCACTGACTCACAAGATTTAAAATGTAAAAAAAAAAAAAAAAAAAAAACTGTAAATGTCGTAAGCAAAGTAAATTAGATTAACGAAATTTCCACTGCAGCTGCACAAATATAATGAAAACAGATGAAATTTTAAATAAATAAAAAATGTAAAAATCTGTCTCTTTGTCTGTTTTCCAAGTGGTTTAAACAGCTGTAGAATGTGACCCAGCTATGTGAATATCTCAGGGCTAATTTCATCTTTCCTTGAGTAAGCTCTGTATTTATGATCATTATAATATATATATCATTTAAGATGTTTAGACTTCTTGTGACCTTTTGTTAAAGTTAAGTTAAAATCATATCTCTTGCAAAATTCTACTGAAACCAATCCCTGTGAGGCAATAGAAAGGCTCTATGGAGTAATTTTTCTTAACAGCTGTTGTTTATACTACTGAGGCTGACAGATAACAGCTGTATTCTGCAACTAATCCTGAACCAATCCTAATCTAAACAAACCACACAGAAAAAAAAAGGTACAAACAACAAACACAAGACTATCCTTAGAGTGAATCAAAGGGAAAAACAAAACGCTATAGTTTATAACCCTTTACCACTTGCAGTTTTTAACTAGATGGCCGAGGGCTTGAGATCACATCCCTGAAGACCTGTTTTTTTCAAAGTTGGAATGGAGGAACATACTTGGTCCAAATCCTGACCTTAACCTCATTGGCCCTCAGGCCTCTTAAACTGCTTGACCTCACTAATGGTCTTGGGGCTGAACAGGCAAATCTCAAAGCCATGCACCAAACTATAGTGGAAAGCCTTGTCAGATGAGGGGCACCAACTCTTTGTTAATGTTCATGGTTTTGGAAAGGGTATGATGATTAAGTGTCCACAGAATATATGTAATATTTATTTATTACTGTTCCATTTTTTATTTAAATTTAAGTAATTTAATTTAGCCTATAAATTGTCTCCTAGATTTAAATACTGTTGTCATGACAACCTTTGAAGTTGCCTTTAGGGTTATAAAAACTGTGATGGTTGGGAATTACAGATGAAGTTTTGATTATTCAAATTATTCAATTCTTAATTTTTTAGTATAAATTTGTATATTTCATAATAATCTTCACTGTCCCAGGCGTGCATTTAAAGTTAATATCAACAGTATGTGCCACAAGGCTTATCAGACAGCTGGACTGAATTTCGAACAGGAAAAAAGTTCAAAGCGTGAATACAGGATAAAGAAAAGATCTCTGTTTAAGTGAAACTCCACCCCCATGCACAGATGTGCACCGATCAATGCTTAACTCCATAGATAATTCTGAGGATTCAATATTGGTCTATGCAGTGTTTTGGTATTCGTTCTTCACTACCGGTGCTTACTAGAAATCTGAATACAGCCCTCAGTGTGTGTGTGGTCTCCTGATTATCATTGCTTACCACAGAGCTGTAAGGATTTATTCATAATAAAGATGGGTCTGTGTACAGAATACTAAGCACTCACTCTCTCTTGCTCCCAAGGCTCGGACCAGATTATGTACATAAGCAGAGTGTGTGTGTGTGTGTGTATGCGTGTGTTTGCGTGTGTTCAAACCAACGTGTTTTTTTTTTTTTTTTTTGGATTGCATTATTAGGGTTAGCTGATCCCATCAGATCTAGACCCCAACAGAGGACATCCGGAGTAAATGGATGTCTCTGTGTGTACTGTATCTATCTGTGTGTAAAACCATGAGGTCTACTCAGAGTCACCGTCTGATCAAACACTAATTTCATGTCTTTCATTGCCACTTCTGTTTAGTGATTTTGATCCTGTCTCATTCCGCCTAAACGAGTTCATCAAATAGATTGACTAAAGCAAAAAGCAGATAAACACACTGCTTGTAAATCCCACAGGACGTTTTATCTGAGGTTTGATTATGTAATTATAATAAAACAGTACAGTCAGCAGAACTACCTGAAGTTTGTTGAAACATGCTTTTGCTTGTGCCATCAAACATTTTGCTTTGGAATCTGTGCAGAGATTTGTGGTTCCTGCTAATGTTCTAGCCACACCGATTCACACACACACAGAAACCCACAAATATGGATCCAGACACATGCAAACATATAAATCAGCACTTCTAGCTACTTACATATAGCCCAAAAACATAGACTTAATTCATATAATTTCATTAAATTCATTAGGATCTAGAAATACAGTTTATTGCAGTCAGAGGTGCAGCATTGGTTGTATAGCCTTTCGATAAAATGTACATCGTTTGCTGTGATATTTATTTGTTTTTTTGTTTATTCATGCATATATGTATGTACAGTATGTGTGTAGTATGTATTATATGCATGCATGTACTGCATGTATGTTTGAATGTATGCCTGCATGCATGCATGTACATATGCATGTATAAATATATGTATGTGTATATGCATGTATGTTTGCATGCATGAATGTATGTATGTATACAGTATATGCATGCATGTATGTACTGTAGGAATAAATGTAGGCCTGTTTGCATGTATGTAAGTATTCAGGTATGAATATATATTTGTGTAATGTCCATGTGCATGCATGAAGGTATGTATGTATGTATTTTTGCATACCTTCATGTATGCATACTGTATATAAAAAGACATCCTAAACAATAGGTGCACTTTGTGGTATATACTTTGGGATACATGTGGGATATACTTTAGGATACATAATTGCTTTCATTTTCATGCTAAACCTAGTGAGAATTTGTTCTTTTAGTCAGCACACTAAAATTATTATTTATAATGATCTAATTCTCACATTGATTTTGCCACTTTGTCATAAAAAAGATAGACGGTATCATCGTTACCTGTCTGTAAAGAAGAACGTCTCCCCTCTGAACTGGGCAATAGCATCAAATATGATGTTCTCACTGCATATATCCATAGGAGTGACTGGACCCATAGTGGGAGGAATTGGTTGTCCTGTTGGAGCACCTGCGAGAAAGAGAAATAATTTTGTTCCATCATTTCGATGCTTATATACTATAGGTTTGAACCATGGCAAGATGTGCTGCTATAGGTAAATAATCAACGCCAAGGTAGTGTTATGTGGTAATACATTTCCAATTACAGTTTGTCCCAAAGTGTTTAATCATCTTATACCAAAGCAATTTCCCAACAGCTGCATTTACATGCATTTATATTTGACGTATTTATTTAATGTCATGACACACCAGCCTCTCTCTTGCTGTTAAAAAGCATTGCCATTGGCGACTTTTTACATTGATCACATTGCCATAAAAATCATTTTTTATTTGAATTAATGTATATTTAGCATTATAGTCAGAGACTGTGTGACCAATCAGGTTTGAGAATTCAGTACAGAACACTGTAGTAAATAACATTTTTATTGTAGCATACTTGTCCTTCTTTTTTCTACTCTATAATTACCGTAGAGCTCCTGAATTCCTCTGATGTCATCGTTGGAGAGCCTGAAGTGCTTAGTGTAGGTGTAGATGGGAGCCATGAGTGCTCCAGGGTCTTGAGAGTGCTCCAAGCCCAGAGCATGGCCAAACTCATGGGCTGCCACCAGGAACAGACTGTAGCCTAGTGGATAGTGACCAAAGACCGGTCAAAACACTTGAGCTGGTCATTACTAAACTAAAGTTCAATGGCAACAGTTTGGTATATTCTTAGTTGAGGAAGACAAAGTATGGTATAATTTTATATCTCGCCTTGGTCTGGACAAAAGCCCCATTTGCGGTCTTCATCAAAGCTCTTGGTGACACTGCACCACATCTTCCCATCATTACGTCCAGAGGTGGTACAGGCATCATAGGTTTTGCTCAGGAAAATAAAGGGGAACACGCAGGGAGATCCCTCAGCATTCCCTCCAATTGTAGACATAGCTGCAAGGAGCAAATATGTTCATAAAAAAATATACACCAGAACTGACTCTCAAGCCATATCTTTTCACTTGTGCAAGAGCATCTGGTACATTCCGTCAATCAACCAATGCCCATTTACATCTACTTTCATGCAATATGACTGTAATGGCAGATGACAAATCACATCCCTACTCACCACAAACTGCGTCATTGATAACCTTTGAAGATGCAATAGCATAAACATCCTCCTATTTAACTATAAAAGCTAAGCTTTATTTTAGCAGCATATAGTTTATATAAATTCTACATGGAAAATTGTGCATTGACACACATTTATACAAAATTGTAGACAGCCGATCAACTTACAACCATGAGATCCTAAAACGTGTAGGCAAAAAAGGTTACTAAGTTTATCTGATACCACAGGACGACTGAACTGTATAACAACTGTGAGCAAGGAGCTTAAAGCAAGGAGTTAAATCCAAATGTGCCTCCCTGTTTTAGCATTCCTCATAGAAATAAACAAAATATGGGCAACATTTCCTCCTTACTGAACCACCTGGTGCCTTTTAATCTGAAACCAACTGCACAGGAATTTCCCTTTTATCATGAAAAAAGTTCCAGACATTTTTTTCCCCCAAATGTGATTTACAAGTTTCTAGACATTCTATGTAGGTTATATTTTATGTAAATGCAATTAAGTGTATGGTACAAAAAGAAAAACGAATAAATAAATGATGAGCCTTAGAAAATCTATGTTGGTGTAGGGAATCATATCATATCATACAGTATACATAAAATATCATATACTCTATAAAAACTCTTACTTTATGCTATATAGTCCTTAGCTTATAGTCCTTTACCATATTCTTTTCAAGGTTAAAACTTAATATGTTTAAATACCATACTTTTACAAAACCCTATTTAAAGTTAAACCTTATATGACAATAAAACATGAATTTAGTATTTCTACTGATGTATTTAGTAAAATACCTGCTTTCCTGTTATCCAGTCCTAAATTAAGGGTATTTAAAATGGCACCAAGGCTGGTATTACTAGTTGATTGCCAATTTCCTTAAAATATAAATTTCACATTTAAAATTGTTCCCCTATTATAAGAGAATGCAAAACAATACGAAAATGTGTCTGTTATACACATCCCCCTGTTTCCAAAGGCTTTTTCACAGTACAGCTGGCAATAAATGATTTAATAGAAATGGTTTAATATCCAGGGAGAGAATAATGGCAAGAGCTTCTGTCATTAAGAGACCAAGATGTCTCACTGGTAGTTAACGGAAAGAAAGCATGTCTTTTTAGAAAAAAAAAATGAAGAAACATTATTTAAAAAATAAGTGAAGCATTTATATCTCCTTAGGAAAAAGAGCTGCCCTGTCTCGAACACATTCTCTCTGGTCGTGAAGATAAAAAGAATCTGACAGGGATGCTTTTAACATTAGCACAACACCAGATGCTTTGAGCATTAGTATGGCGATATTATTAAAGAAACTCAAAAAACAGGGAAACGTGAGGCTTCGCCTTTCCCGCACTGCTCAGATTTTATTTTGAACGATGGACTTGATGGAGCCCAAGGCTTCTTTTGGTTTTTAGCCAGAGGTTATACAGTATGAACACACACTGGCACAGAAACACACACAGGGCAACATTCCCAGAGAATTAAATCCAGATGAAGAGGCCTGCTCCTTTCTTAGTTTTAGCCAGTACTTTGACAAAATGGAAAAAAGCTACTGCCAGCCCAAAGTGAAAAAAAAAAAAAAAAAACCTTCATAGCCTTCAAGGAGACTAACAGACCACTGCAGCTCGGTCTATTGTGCTTGGGGGAAGGTCTAAGGAATTTATAAAAAAAAAATATGTAAAAAATAGTTCATAAATAAATAGTAGTCTATTGTTCATTAGAATGAAAAATATTTTTTACAAATATTTTACAGATTAAACATTTTATATGTCTGCCTAGGTAAGTGACAAAGCCTTAGCAAATGACTAACCATTCAGCTACTTCACATAAATCTTTAACTGGTTCAAAAGATATTAAACTGGTTTGTTGTTTTTGGCTGGATTCTGACCTCAGCGGACACATTTTCCTACTGCGTATAAAGCATTTTTTTCATCCAGTCTGTTTATGTGGCTAAATTAGTATGACTCTCTTGAGCAGGCCTGTCTAGAATGGCTCTCTGCCAACTATGTGAATATGTGACCATAACAAGGATAACATCATTTTGTATTATATAGTCATATCACCACACAGTTAAGCTTCATTTGACAATGTTTCCGGACATAATATAATCTCTAGTATCTACTCTCTATAGTTGTCCTAGTCTTCTCATTGTGTTTGCAATTATTTTATATAGCCAAAATATTAAACTAGATTCATGAGAATTACTACAGTATATACAGTATGTACTATCACATATTCTGTAACTCACAACCACATTGCAGCAATCCCTTTAATATTACAGTATGTTTTTATAATGTGATGGCAAAAAAAAAAAAAAGATTACCAGTTTCAGGGCAGAATCCATAGGTCTTATCCTGGTCATAGTTCTCTGTAGTGGCGCACCAACGGTACCCATCATCTCTACCTGCAGTGGTGCAACTGTCATACTTCTCTCCTTGAAATGTAAAGGGGAACTTGCATGGTGATCCATCTCCATTTCCACCCAGTGTGAGCAGCACTGTAAAATGCAAAGTACACTCTTAAATGCTAATCAGTGACCTAAAAATCTTTATAATTGACGAGAAGCTTGTATGACTGTAAGTTCTGTTATAATTCTGGTGAAACTCGTTGTTTTCTCATTCAGAGCCCACTCATGATACAGCACCCTGAAGCAACTGAGTCAAGTAGCCACCCTTGGCAGCTTGGAGGTGCTGAAATTCAAACTCTCAACCCTTTGATTGAGAGACCAGAACCCTATATCATAGTCTCACCTCTGCTACAGTAGGTAAGTACAGCAAGTAATACAAAATATCAAAATATATTGTTTTCTTTTTGAAGAATTGAGAGTAGCATCAGCAGTAACAGCTAAGTGGTACTCACATTCATGCGGACAGAACCCGTACTTTCCATCGGTGTCAAAGTCATACGTTGTTGAACACCAAAGAAAGCCATCATCACGTCCTTGATTTGTGCAGCTGTTGTAAAGTTTACCCATAAAGAGGAATGGAAACTTACAGAACTCCCCTTCTGCATTGCCAAATTTCACCTTTACAACTAGAGAGAGAGAGAGAAAGAGAAAATTGAGTTTTTGAGAAAAACCTTTGAATTCATGGAAATAATTAAGTGAAAATACCTTGCCCCTCTCCCAAAGTCCAATGCTCATCATCATCGAAGTGGGAATCTCCTCCAATGCCTGAACCTGGAGCAAACGCGTGGGCCAGGAGACCATCCTTACCATCAAATGGATAACCATCGCCATGCTCTAAAAAACAAACAAACAAACAAACAAAAAAAAACAAAAACAATGTTGAGGTCTTCTGTAATATTTGTTTCTCATATTCTGTACTTTGGGTTCACTGGCAGGATAAAGATAATGCAGAGCTCTCAACTGGTCAGAAATAAGTTGGGTTTTGGACAGAAGTAATTGTCTTATGATTTCTTTGGACAATTCATGTATTGGCATAAGCTACAATTTCCAGTAAACTGAGCTGTGCTTTTAATTATATAGTAAAAAACAAAACAAAAGCAAAGTTGAACCAAACCACAGCTTATGCAGAGACTCAATGCAGTTACGGTTTATCTACTCAGTCTGTATTTTCTTGAGATAAACTTTACATAGCATAAATATAAAGTCCTTAAAAATGTTTTTTTTTTTTTTTTTCCATCAAAATGACTTGAAACTTTTCTTGTCAGTGATTCTTGTGTTTTTCTTATTAAGGTGTCTAAATATACGAGAAAAAACAAAAATCACACCAAAGGTATTTTTTAATACCGTTTCGCCCAAAGTTGATCATGATATCAGCCTCTCCGGTCATGATGCGTGTGAATTTAAGAGGTGTAACATCACTCCAGACTTTAAAAGCACGGAAGAATGCATCATCAATTGTCTCCTCATCCATATCTGGAGTGTGACCCAAGATCCTAAAGAGAAGAAAGGTAGTTAGATCCACATACTCACGAGTGATGCTCTAGTACCCATGTATTCTTAGAATAGACATGGTTAAGTCCTATGAAACATAATTGTGGTAATGACAAATTTATGGTGTTGGTTTTTGTGTCTATTTATAAGAACATAATCTAGATATATTATCAAAATATTTCCTTTTCTGTATTTTACTCAGTCTGTTGCTTGTGATGCAAACAACATCGTTCCGGTCAGCTCTAGCCACAAAAGGCAGCGTCAGGACATTCTTTTAGCATTGCTAATGCTGTCGTTGCTTTCCAGTACGTACTTTGTGGCTTGATGAGGCACCAAATATGGCTTTTGTTTTACTTATTTTTTTCATTTAGAAAATGAAAAAAACACTTTAGAATCCAAAAAGGGCGCTGAACATGATTTCCCAGAACAAAGCGTTTGAAAAGTCTCATTTCACTATCTTAGAAAACAAACAGCAGGAGATTAAGCAATGCCTTGGCTCAGCAGTCAGGCTCAAACACCACACACACACACACACACACACACACACACACATACAGACACACACACACATACAGACACACACACACCTGTATGTAACGTCATTATTTTGCCACTTAGGCTTTGACGGGAAGAAGTTGTAATTGGCCACATCTGGAACACCACAGCGTGGCTTCTTCATGATCTCAACAGTCTTCTGGTCAATCTCTCCGGTCTCTGGAAGAGCAAAGAACTTCTGCATCTTCTTCAGCGTGTCCTTCAGAACCATCAGGTTGCAGCGGTCTTGTGGGCATCCATAAAACTTATTCAAATAATGCTTTAGGAAATAAAGACATATAGGGGAGGGGAGGGGGGGGGGGGGGGAGGGGGAGAATGAAGGAAGAAAGGGGAGACAGGAGAAAACAAGAACAGAGTTTACAGAGGTTAACCTCACTGGAAGTCATACCACATTCCAAACCTTCTCCTATCACATCCCACAAAAGAAATGTAAGGGAAAAAAAAATATTTCAAGTTGAGAATGAACTTTTTAATGAATTTAATGAATGCACGCATTTATGCATTCTTTATACATTTACGCATTTTAATGCATAACAGAATATATAATAAGAGGTTTCTTTCCAGAAGAAGGGCAGTTTTTGTATTTTGCCAATAAACATTTGCCTTGAATAAATGCATAATATAATATTTAAAGTACGCCAGAAACTAATTTTCATGAACAGTACTTAATTATATGTTGCAATTAAAAATCTTAAAGTTTTGACCTGCAAAACCTGTGACAAGCATAAAGTACTCACCAGCGCTACTTCTTTGTCTGTCCGAGCTACAAAATCATCTCCTGGGAACTTAATGATAGGCGAAGGCGCTGCGAAAGTTCCTAAAGAAGCGAGAACCTGAACCAGGAGAACTCGGAGGATCCAGTGCCTCCGACCGAAAAACGTAAGGAAACTCATTTTATCCGCTTGCAGAAGGAGCCCAGACGCGGACTGCAGGAACGGCTCGGACCCGTGCGCTCTCGAGGCACGTAGGCGGGCTCGTGGACGGTGACTCGCTCGCGCACGGTACTCCGGCGCCGCTTGATTCCCGGTGGAGCGAGGACAGTGAAATTGGAGCCGCGTGCGCGTGCACCGAGTGACGTGCTCATGCGCGCAAACTGGAGCGGGCCAGATGTGCAGAGAGGAAAACTCGGAGGATTGTCCAGATGTGATGTGACTCCTGATTCACATGTGTAAGTTGCAGACCCTTGTACACAAAGACACACACACACACACACACACACACACACACACACACACACACACACACACACTTATTATTATTATTATTATTATTATTATTGATATCTTGAATTTGAAGTGTTTACTATTACTACTACTTCTACTACTACTACTACTAACAATAATAATAATGGCGTATTGGTTAGTTCTGTGGCCTTGCACCTCCAGAATCAATGGGAAATAGGAACTTATTCCTACTTATTACTTATTATCCATTATTAAACAAACAATATATTGTAATATATTACTGTGCCTTCCCTGGTGCCAAGGCAAATTGCCTTTTTTAATCTGATTGATGACTTATTAGATTAGATTTGTAGTGTTAAAATTATTGGCGTATTGATTAGCACTGTGGCCCTGCACCTCGAGGGTCGAAGGTTTGATTCCCGTCTCAGGTCTGTGTGCGTGGACTTCGCCATGGTTTTCCTCTGGGTGCTCCGGTTTTCTCCTACAGTACAAAGCCATGCAGATTAGTCTAATTGGTATTCCCAAATCACCCATAGTATGTGAATGAGTGTGTGTGTGAATGTTTGGTTTGTGTGTGTATGTGTGCCCTGCAATTAATTGGCATCCCGTCTCGTGCTTTGTTTATGGCTAATGTTTATGTGGTTTATATGAAATTATAAGTTTTATTCATCATAAGTTAAAACACACATGAGAGATCTTTAGTTACACACGTGGACGAAATTGTTGGTACCCTTCGGTCAATGAAAGAAAAAACTCACAATGGTCACAGAAATAACTTTAATCTAACAAAAGTAATAATAAATAAGAATTCTATGAATGTTAACCAATGAAAGGCAGACATTGCTTTTCAACCATGCTTCAACAGAATTATAAAAAAAATGAACTCATGGAACAGGCCTGGACAAAAATGATGGTACCCCTAACTCAATAGTTTGTTGCACAACCTTTTGAGGCAATCACTGCAATCAAACGATTCCTGTAACTGTCAATGAGACTTCTGCACCTCTCTGCAGGTATTTTGGCCCACTCCTCATGAGCAAGCTGCTCCAGTTGTTTCCGGTTTTCCAGGTGCCTTTTCCAGACAGCATGTTTCAGCTCCTTCCAAAGATGCTCAATAGGATTGAGGTCAGGGCTCATAGAAGGCCACTTTAGAATAGTCCAATGTTTTCCTCTTAGCCATTCTTGGGTGTTTTTAGCTGTGTGTTTTGGGTCATTGTCCTGTTGCAAGACCCATGACCTGCGACTGAGACCCAGCTTTCTGACACTGGCCAGCACATTTCTCTCTAGAATCCCTTGATAGTCTTGAGATTTCATTGTACCCTGCACAGATTCAAGACACCCTGTGCCAGATGCAGCAAAGCAGCCCCAGAACATAACAGAGCCTCCTCCATGTTTCACAGTAGGGACAGTGTTCTTTTCTTCATATGCTTCAAGTATAATTAGCAAAATTTGCCTTGGCAAAAAGTTCAATGTTTGTCTCATCTGTCCATAGGACATTCTCCCAGAAGCTTTGTTGCTTGTCAACATGTAGTTTGGCATATTCCAGTCTGGCTTTTTTATGATTTGTTTTCAACAATGGTGTCCTCCTTGGTCGTCTCCCATGTAGTCCACTTTGGCTCAAACAACGACGGATGGTGCGATCTGACACTGATGTTCCTTGAGCATGAAGTTCACCTTGGATCTCTTTAGAAGTCTTTCTGGGCTCTTTTGTTACCATTCGGATTATCCGTCTCTTTGATTTGTCATCAATTTTCCTCCTGCGGCCACGTCCAGGGAGGGTGGCTACAGTCCCATGGATCTTAAATTTCTGAATAATATGTGCAACTGTAGTCACAGGAACATCTAGCTCCTTGGAAATGGTCTTATAGCCTTTACCTTTAACATGCTTGTCTATAATTTTCTTTCGAATCTCCTGAGACAACTCTTTCCTTCGCTTCCTCTGGTCCATGTTGAGTGTGATACATACCATGTCACCAAACAACACAGTGACTACCTGGAGCCCTATATATAGGCCCACTGACTGATTACAAGATTGTAGACACCTGTGATGCTAATTACTGGACACACCTTGAATTAACATGTCCCTTTGGTGACATTATTTTCAGTATTTTCTAGGGGTACCATCATTTTTGTCCAGGCCTGTTCCATGAGTTTATTTTTTTAAATAATTCTGTTGAAGCATGGTTGAAAAGCAATGTCTGACTTTCATTGGTTAACATTCATATAATATTTTTTAATTATTACTTTTGTCAGATTAAAGTTATTTCTGTGACCATTGTGAGTTTTTCTTTCATTGACCGAAGGGTACCAACAATTTTGTCCATGTGTGTAATGTGTTAGACTGTGCTAAAACACAACAACCATCAAAGGAAATATGTCTAATAAGAACTGTGTTCATCCAGAGCTTTGTAGATTCCGGACAAATGCGCATTGAAGTTGAAGATGCAGGCATATGTGTTTTTATTATTATTATTATTATTATTATTATTATTGTTGTTGTTGTTGTTGTTGTTGTTGTTGTTGTTGTTGTTGTTATTATTATTATTATTATTATTATTGCAGAGTGATTCATTAAGGATTTAATAAAAAACGTTGTTATTTGAAATGCCTAATACATAGAGACACTGCAGTGTATTGAAGTAATAGTAGCAATTCACCAGAATGAAACCTTACCCATGAAAATGAATACAGTAGATGGGAATGTCTCTAAAGACTTTGAAGGGAAAGACTCCCCTCTGGTGGTGCACAACTGGAATGTTATGAATGCCTTGTTTCCTGTGTAAATATCTGCCCACCATGCTTTCTTGTTCTCTTCTCTTACCTTTTTTCTTACTCCGAGCCTTCCAAGCAAGAATTCACTGGAGTGAAACAGCAAAGTGCTGTTTGTATGTCTCTCTATTACCATTTTCTCTTTCTCACTATAACATACTAGCTATATTTTATTGTTTGACTTAGCAGATATGTACTATTTATGACAATATTATGATATAACTATTATTAATTTAACAAGGAAACCCAAATGTGATAAGACAATATGATTGAAGAATACCATTAATGTGCATAAGTGGTGTATTGAGCAAATCTTTTTGGTGACTACTCTCTATTAATTATTAATGCTGTATGCTGTATACGACTGTATAAAAACAACAACAGTGACAATGGGAAATAGGCTATTACATTAACATTTATACATTAGGATATAACATAACATCTGGTGACAATGGGAAATAGGCTATTACATTAATATTAATTAAATGTAATATATCAATTTGCTCATAATTTGTGTAGATTTATATTTATAACCTAAAATCAGTCAGTGCCCCTCGATGCACCTGATTGACAACTTATTAGATTTGATTTGATTTGATTGATTAGATTGGATTTGGAGTGTTGATTAATAATAATAATAATAATAATAATAATAATAATAATAATAATAATAATGAGACAGTGACACCTGGTGCCAGAGAAAAAACACTGCATTATCTAAATTTCTTGGATCACGTTTTTAATAATAATAATAATAATAGCATAGCTAAATCTAAATGAGAAAATATTGTATATACTTTTATACATTTACATACATTCTTTTTACATTCTGTTTTATACAATTTTTTTTTTATATAACAGGACAGTGCCCCCTGGAGCCAGAGCAAATCAGTGCATACAAACCATACAATAAAAAGAAAAATTAGAGAGCTCCCTCTGGTGGAAAAGCAAAGCACTACTTTATCTCACAGTACAGAACACAGTATACCTGATTAGTTCTTTTTTAAATGGCTCGGGTCTTTTCTTGTTACCATCCAACTTTCTTTGGAGTCATGGTGCTATATCCTCACTAAATCTTGCACAAAAACCTGTTTCTTCACTCATGCAAATTGGTTTTGACCCGGAGATGCGCAACACAGACAGTGCACGCAACTGGCTTGATCGCTTGTATGCATGTCAAAGCAAAATCGAATCAAAATTCTTTGTTCGTAAGTCGAAATTTCTCTAGCCAGGGCGTTTGTATGGAAAGGGTCCACTGTATTTTACTTTTCATACAAGATGACAACAATCCAAAGAACACGCTGTGTTGGTATAAATGAACCTCTTTTTGTCCTCAGGGGGTACAAACGTCTGCATTCAACACTATATACAGTAATCTGTATAGAGACGATTCTGCGTGCCCTCTAGTGGCACTAGAGAGCACTGCACACTTTGATGATTTCTCAGTAGGGTTTGTTGAGCTTGACTAGGCCTGCATATCCAACCCTGGATTTCTTTTAACTCCTCTTGACATCTCTCTTTTTCTCATGTGGAGGATTAGACTCGACGATATATTGACACTGACTCTTTATGAAGGAAAGCCGGGGGACTTAGTGGCGGAATCATACAGTGAGAGTACTCTCAAACAGGATTATTTCTGCCTATCTTGGCCCGCAAATCGCACTGCATCAGGGAGGGAGTGTTAATTTTTCAGGTCTGACTGCAGATGAGAAGCGGGCCGGTGGTACGGTCCGTTTGGCGGCGGTGGGCGAAGTCTTGTGGCTGTGTAGTCTGCCTTCATTTCATGCTCTGTCGCATACAGCTGTCTCATGCTCCTGACAGGAGGATATGTCTCTCGTCTCTGTCTCAGTCCCTCTCCTCACACTCCTTCTGTCTCTTTCTGTCTCCCCAAGTGTGTGTACAGGCTCTGTTGCGTACATGGATGCCTTCGAGCATGCGAATGCAAATGTATCAAAGAACAGCGTGAATAGAGATAGAGTTGATAAACTTTGATTTGCATGTAAATTGTTTTTTTTTTTCTTCTTCTTCTTTTTTTGTTCCTGCCAGAGTTCTTTTAAGTAGAAGTGATTTTCTTTCTCTGTTTTTTTCCTTTCTTATTTCCAAGTCAATCCAAATTCCCAACTGGATTATATTAAATCGGGATGCACCACTGAGTCACAATCAGTTGCACATTCTTTAAGATGAGAGAAATTTTCATTGAAAAAATCTGCTACTGTATGGAATAATTTAAGGATCAACTATGTACCAGAGTAGAAACATATTTATAATACTAACATTATTTCAGTTTTTTTTAATATGGTTTCTTTATTTGTTCATTTTATTTATAAAGTATATTGAATTTTCGCATGTTTGTATGAAATGTTCTTGTATATCCATGTTTCCCATGTATTTTCTTCACTTAGAATAAATAAAAAAAAAGACATCAGGAAGTAATTTTCTAGACAATGAGCAGCTGCGTAGTATGTTACAACACTTCAAATAGGGTAACATTAATTTTAAAATAATAAAATAATATATTAATTTTTGAAAATATTTTTTTTATTTTAATATTTTAAATTATTAAAAGCCATTCAAGATTCCCTTGAAAGATATACATATACCTGCATAAGCAAATAATTATATGTATTTTATGTAATTTTTATTAAAGATATGTTATTGTAATGATATTGTAATATTGGGACAACTTGTGATGGCCAGATGATGGGATCAGAACCATTCCAAACCTTTTGCTCTTGTGGGACGTTCCCAGTTTGCAGCAGTCAGGATCTACCAAAAGTACTGCAGTCCAAGGAGAATTGGTGACCTGGTGACAGGGTAGTGATTAGATAAGGCTTAATGATGCTCGTCTGAAATAAAGGCTGGCACGGGTACCCTCATCCAATAGAAGAGCTACTGTACCATGTGCATCGCTGTTTTGGTGGCTAAAGGAGGACTATAGGTGAAACTCGAAAAATTTGAATATTGTGCAAAAGTTCATTTATTTCAATAAAACAACTTAAAAGGTGAAACTAACATTAGATGCAAAGCAAGATAGTTCAAACCGTGATTTGTCATAAATGAGATGATGATGATGATCATGAAAACCCCAAATCCACAATCTCAGAAAATTAGAATATTACATGCAATCAATAAAACAAGGATTGTACACAGAACAACATCAGACCTCTGAAAAGTATAAGTATGCATATGTACTCAGTACTTTGGGCCCCTTTTGCAGCAATTACTGCCCCAGTGCGGCGTGGCATGGAAGCTATCAGCCTGTGGCACTGCTGAGGTGTTATGGAAGACCAGGATGCTTCAATAGAGGCCTTCAATTCTCCTGTATTGTTCGGTCTCATGTCTCTCATCTTTCTCTTGGCAACGCTCCAAAGATTCTCTATGGGGTTTAGGTCAGATGAGTTTGCTGGCCAGTAATCCCACAGTCATTGAACCAAGTTTTGGTGCTTTTGGCAGTGTGGGCAGGTGCCAAGTCCTGCTGAAAAATGAAGTCAGCATCCTCATAAAGCTTGTCTGTGGAAGGAAGTCTGAAGTGCTCCAAAATCTCCTGGTAGATGCATTGACCCTGGACTTAATAAAGCACTGTGGACCCACACAAGCAGATGCATGGCTCCCTAAATCAACACAGACTGTGGAAACTTCAAGCATCTTGCAGTGTGTGACTCTCCATTCTTCCTCCAGACTCTGGGTCCTTGGTTTCCAAATGAGATGCAAAAGTCGCTCTCATCAGAAACGAGGACTTTGGACCACTGAGCAACAGACCAGTTCTTTTTTTCTTTAGCCTAGAAACTAACCAAACGCTTTAGCCTAACGCTTCTGACGTTATTTGTCATTCAGGAGCGGCTTGACAAGAGGAATATGACATTTGAAGCCCATGTCCAGCATCCGTCTGTGTGTGGTGGCTCTTAATGCACTGAATGCCAGCCAGGCTGCGGTCATCCCTGCTGCTTCTGCACCTTTTTGTTCCACACTTTTCCCTTCCACATAACTTTCTATTAATGTGCTTTGATACAGCACTTTGGGAATGTCCAACTTCTTTTGCAATTACCTTTTGAGTCTTTCCCTCCTTATGGAGGATGTCAATGATGGTTTTCTGCACACTTTTCAGGTCAGCAGTCTTTCCCATGATTGTGCTTCCTACTGAACCAGACTGAGAGACCATTTAAAGGCTCAGGAACCCTTTGCCATAATCATCTCAATTATGACAAATCACGACTTGAACTATCTTGCTTTGCATGTAATGAGTCTATCTCATATATTAATTTCACCTTTTAAGTTGCATTACTGAAATAAATGAACTTTTGCACGATATTCAAATTTTTTGAGTTTCACCTGCACTTAATATTAGGTAAGTTGTCATAATGTTATTCACCAAAAATCTACACCAATGCTAAACGCAGGTAATAATTGTAGATGTAAAATAAAATGTAGAAATTAATCCAAAATTGTTTCCAAACTTTTGACTGGTGTGTACAAATTTTTGACTGGTACTGTATATGTAGTAAACTGTATTAAAATTTTAAATACAAGAAAAATATCAAATATATCAAACATTATTCATTCATTCACCTTCAGTGACTACTTCTTTCTGGTCAGGGTTGTGATGGATCTTTCAGATGTTTCTCTCTCATGATGCAATGCTGCCAGTATTCCCCCCCCCCCCCCCCCCACTTTTGCTCCTGCATGTCTCATATAAGGAGAATACTAAAACAGCCCTATGACACAATCTGTGTACTTGGACTGTAACACTGTGTTTTGGCTCCTGGTCTCATGCTCTGGACTCGGACTGGCAGTTCTGTGCCCATCAGGTCTTTTGGCATTTTGGAGAGTGCTGGCCCGTTCATCTGGGTCATGTTAGAAGCTGTGTCAACTCCTCAGATGCTCATCTGTTAGGGACATGCTCCATATGTGTTTGTATGCGGCACCGCAACGGGACGAACTCCTCTGCTTTCGTGCTCAAGTCTCAGTCCTTATGCTCTTTATTTCCAGTTTGAATGTGGATGTGCAAGAGTGTGCACTACAAAGTGCATCAGAGCTCAGATGTCGTACAAGCATGCACTACAAAGTGAATGCTGGCCATGTTGGTTTTTTTCGAAATATGGCAAAAAGCTAGAAGACTAAGAATTGGACTGTTGCAAATTCACATTTGTATGATACAGTGGGGTCAGTTGTAACATTTGTTAGTTGCTCTTCTTGATCTTATGAGCAAAATATTCTAGATTTATGTACTGTAGATTGCTTGTATCATGCAGTTTCATGTAAATATCTTTTTAAATATTAAATAAATCATAAATAGCTATTCGTAAACAAATTAAACTCTATCTTAATGTCAGTGGATACGTCTGATTCAATTAAAGAACTAAAGTGTAAGAACAGACCCTCATTTTTTAAAGCTTTTGGAAGATATAAATATATATTTTTATATTTTTTTATGTAGTTGTACAATGTTTACCTAAGATAGATATAAACATAAAGGACCACATGACACAAAAATGTCAATTACTTGAATAACAATTGAAAGGCTCTGTTCTTTGTAAAGGTTATAAATAAATCTCTAACACATCTCTTGTTTTTTTTATCATCACTGACACATAATTAAAATTACATTTGATTTGACAGATACATAAAATAGAAATTACATTTGACAGATGTATTTTTTTTATCATCATTGACATATAATTGAAATTACATTTAACATATTATATATATATATATATATATATATATATATATATATATATATATATATATATATATATATATATATATATATATATCTGTCAAATGATGTAACATATATATATATATATATATATATATATATATATATCTGTCAAATGATGTACATATATATATATATATATATATATATATACATATACACATACACACACACACACACACACACACATACAAACATTTTAAATGTAATTTCAATTATATGTCAATGTTGATAAAATAAAAAAATAGATGTATTTAATTTATAACCTTCTAGCACAAAGACCTAAGCCTATCAATCGGTATTCATGTAATTGACATTTTAGTGTCATCTTAGAAAGTTATACTTATATTTAAAACTTGTATCGCAAAACTCTCAAATTGAGCATATTTTTTTAATTATTTTTTGGCATGTGATCATGTGTATTTGTGCTATTTCTTTGCAGATGTGACCCATTTTTCTAAAATGTTTGTATAGTTGGTAGCCCTATATATGTTTAAAAAAAAAAAACATAAAAAAAGGCTAAAATGCTCTAAAATTTACGTTCCTCATTTAAAACATTTGACAAGCTGTCTACCTGAGCAAGTCCAGACTGTCACAGCTTGTTCGAGCAACTGATACTATTACAACTGACCCCACCTGACCCTGAACTAATGTGTTCACCATGTCTTGTCAGACCAGAATGAAGATTCTCTAATGATAGACCTGCAATTAAAGAATATTACCACTTTAAGTTTAAGTCATTAATCAGTACGATCCAGGCTCATACAGAAAGTGCGGTCTCAAAGTGAGCTCAAGGTGAGAAGGAAAGAGCTAATAATGTTTCATTTACATTTCGACATTGCCAAGACCATATTTTAAGCTGTCCTGTGAGTTTAGCACCATCATACAGTACCACAGCTGGATTTTACAGAAGCATCGTAGCAGCATTCACATTCTGACACCGCGAGAACTTTGTTTAGTGGCACTAAATCCAAAAGATTACTCATCTCAAGTCGTAACTTAATAATCCTTTTATGTTTTTTTTTTTTTGTTTTTTTTTTCCCCGTGACAGCAAAACTACAATACAAAGTCAGCTGAACAAAGCAGTTTTGGGAAGCTAATGAATCTGTTTGAAACAGAAGTTAATTTTGCTAAGTACTTCATAACAGTGTCGTTTTACACCTTGCTGCGATTGCATGATGGAAATATTATGATTAATTATTGAACATGAATCCATCATCTTTTATTTATGTGTGCATTAAACAGCACTGGGACCCCGGTGCCACTGTGTAATTGTTGTTCCATTGTGTCACTGCTCTGATTTCTGATGTGACTAGTGAAGCAAAAGGAGCGCATGATAGATCTAGGCCTCTGATTGATGCTCCGTGTGTGTATCTGAACTGAAACAGGCGAGAAAATTATCATTATTTAAGGCTTTTTTGCTTCCCTCTGTGTCTTCATTTTTAGGAAACAACTTGTAAACACTGATGGGATAGTGATTTCCATAATGGGTGCTGCTGGATGCGGGCGCTTCTCCCGCATCTTCGTTCCGTCTCAATAGTAGGTCCACAGCTGTAGTTAAAAAATTAATCACATTTCTTGGCAAGTCAGAAAGGTTAGACTTCTTGCCCCGGAGATGTGATCATCTCGGCAGAGATGAGAGGATATGCCTTTGATGAGAAAAGCATGTCAATGATTTGTGTGTCGTGGGGGGACAGCAGAACACTGTGCATGCTTAAACAGGGCTTCATGATTGTGCACGGCATGACACATACACACACTCACACTTACGCAGATGGAGAAAGATAAAGAAAGTAGAAGACGAAGGAGGCAGAATCAGAAATAGTGTGAAAGCACTCTCAATCATAGAGCAATCAGATGGGTACTGACATTTAAATTAGCTCAGAACAGATTGAATCTAAACACAGATGCACTGATATAAATGTAAAGTGTGAATGGCTCGATGTCTCTTCAAGATGGATTTAGTGAAAGAGTGATGAGCTCAGAGAAAAGGAGAGAGAGAGAGAGAGAGAGAGAGAGAGAGATCAGCAGCCTGTGGCCTCCTTTGAATCGGTGTTTACTTTTTTTCTAACCAAATTCAAATATTGATGCCTTTCTGAGCCGTAGACAGATTACTCCCCAAGGCATCAAAAAGTATGAGCTTGTGTGTGTGTGTGTATATATATATATGTGTGTGTGTGTGTGTGTGTGTGTGTGTGTGTGTGTGTGTGTCGCTGCAGATGAAATATGCATGGCTATTCCGAATTGCTTTTAGTTACTGTAAAATATTCACCCAGGTGTGCACTGGGTGCAGCTGACAAGCTGCCAGAGGAGATGAATTTTTCACCGCTGTAATCATCCTTGCTGAAAACGCAAGGGCAAACTGTGTGATCGTTCACGACAAAAAATCCGAAATAATCGCACTTAAAGTCTTAATGAGTTTAATGTGATTTATAGGTGAAAAAAAAAAAATCAATCTACACAGGTAGTAGGTGCAGGGATACATGGTGCAAGATGTGTACTTTGTCTGTGTTCTCTCTCTCTCTCTCTCTCTCTCTCTCTCTCTCTCTCTCTCTCTCGCTCTCTCTTTCTCTCACTCTCTCTAAACTAAAACATTCAGTCGTTGTGAGCTTTCAAATCCTTTCCCCATACTGACACAGACTGGATATGTTCCCTCTCTCCAGGGGTCCTGTTCCCAAATGCTGCCTATCTGGCATTAATATATTCATGCTGGTATATGTGTGTGTGTGTGCGCGTGCGTGCGTGCGTGCGTGCGTGTGTGTGTGTGTGTGTGTGTGTGTGCTTAGGTGTGTGAGAGTGAGATTACCTCATCAGCTTTATGTAGACAAGTTGTCCTTGTCTGTCTGCTCCGCTTGCCACAGACTCAACAGACTTCTTAGAACAGAAAAAGACCCATAAAGTTGAGTTAAACAGTTGTACATGTTAGAAAATTAAAAACAACTTTTGATTTCATGTGCTTGACCTACAAATTACCACTTTCTAGGATAAAACTATGTATTTTGTAGAAGCGTGCATGAAGTGGAAATTTGTCCACTGACAATCAGAAGATGGTGAAGTGTCTGGTGCAATGCGTGAAGGTCGGCAATGAAGATTGCCCAAGAGCTGCATCAAGCTGATAAGGAAAGTAGAGAAGCTGAAGCAGCAGTCGTGTTCAGCAGCAGCCGGATTTCGGGAACATGCTCAGACAGAGGTGTCCCAATGGCATCTCTATCTGTAGGGCAAGGCACACAGTGCATGAGAGGTGCCTGTTGCACACAACTCACTCCTCTGATGGATTGGCCTCCCTTTTATATTGTGGTGTCAGGTTTATGCCACTGGATGTGGTTAGATCTGTATAGATCTGTATAACCTCTGCCCCCTCTGTGCTGGGCTCCAGATAGGTGCTGCACCTGGAATTAGTTGTCTTGTTTGGAGAAAAACCAGCATGTTATGCGAGAATTGGAGTCTTTAGCCCCTCGAATCCATGTAAAGGAGTGTGGTGAGTCACAAGGGTAAAATACTGACGGGCTAGGTAGTATTTCAGCTCCTCTCTTGTCCACTTGATGGCAAGGTCCTCTCGCTCCAAGTACTGTAGATCCTACTCACATACTGTACAAGATAGGATGTTCCTCACCATCAAACTCTTGTGACAACACCGTACCCAGCCTTGTCTCAGAAGTATCAGTATGGACCATAAAATGGGTTGTGGAAGACATGGTAGTTGGTAAGGCAACTTTTGAAATGGTTTTTGTGCCTCATTCAACCACTGCACACATTCAGGCTCGTTAAGTCAGAGAAGGGGCTTCCACCGAGGATATATTTGGAACAAAGCACCAAAAAGGCACAACTTTGTTTTTTCATTGCTTGCCTCTGGATGGGTGTAAACAGCTTCCACCTTCTCCTCATGTGGCTTAAGTAAAGAGCCAATTCAATACCCCAGGCACTGTGCATTCCGTGCATTGCTCAGTCACAGATAACACTTCTGGGGATTTGTTGTTACTCCTGTTTACCTCTTCCAGGACCTTCTCAAGATGCTGAAAGTGGTTCTTCTTAGTCACTTCATTAGATCATCCACTAGGAGGAAGTACACATCAAACTCCGGGACCTGGTTTAGGTGTCTGAAGCTTAGCTGTTGGGCTTGGGCACCACCATAGGTCGAGACCAAGGAATGGTTGATGCCTTTCATGATGGTACCAATGACATGAGGGCAAGCTTCAGGTGTTCAGTAGGGTAGCTGTCAGATGACCACTCCTGGGGCATTTTAATGTCATGCCTGACCAGATGTGCCAGCAATGTCTTAGTGGAGAACACGTCCTACTCATGTTCCTGTGTGCTTGAGAAAACGTAGCAACTGTTGAGATGGTATGTAATGGTTTTATTTTTATTTTTAAATAAACTGACATGGTATAAATCAGCAGTTTCTTTTACCAGACTGTTGCAGGAGGTAGTTCACTGGTACTACTGTCTCTGTGATGGTATGGGACCTTGCCACTGGACCAGGAAACTATAGATCCAAGCCAATGTGCTCAAATGGCACGGAATGATGAGCGGGGCATGTTTAGGTTTCCTCTGTGCTTAGTGGGGACAGCACTAAGTGTGTTTGTTTCACCACAGCTTTGAGGCTGGGCCAGTCAACTCTTCTTTATCTCTGCCATGTTTTGGGCCCTGAGGTGTCTGCCAAGAGGGTGAGAAGGTACTAAATGCATAATGACATCAACTTTACTGCATGGCACTACCAGCAGGTCACACTCCTCTCCTCTTCGTTGTGTGAGAAGCCATTCTTTCAGAAACCGAAAGGTTGGTCTTTGTCTACTGCCATCCTGGGACTTTAGTTTACATTCAATGTTGCTGTCGTGTGTTTCATGCTGAAACAGAGGGCACAGAGAGGTTGAGGGAGATTTGGGCTCATCCTCTGTCAAAAAGCCTTAAATGAATCTACATATCTTTCTACATGAATCTATAAACAAATATCTGTATTGCTTTCAACATTGAATTTTCTTTTTCTTGTCATTTTTTTTATTTGATCACCTTTGATCACCATGTTTCAATCAGATCCTGTCACCTTCAATGAACTCATGGAGTGGTCAATACAGTGCTGTTACTGTTTTCTCTCCTAACACACTAAAGTGAATTCTCTCCTCTGCTGATAATCTGAGGTTCACTCCTTACTGTAGATCTGGGGACTGCATGATCCAATAAAAACTCTGAGTTTATCACTTTATTCTTTTCACTCCCTGCACTTTCGTATTACAATAATGTTTTTATTTTATTAATTTTTTTTACGTCCAGTGTTTGCAACCTTTCACATAGGACTTTACATTTCTCGGGAAATAATACTCTATTTATTTATTTTTGCTTTGTACAGGATGCCACACAGTTCACTCAAAAGTACATCTTTGCACATTTAATCACTCTGTCACTTATCATCTGTGCTGATTAATGCAGTATACAGGGTCGTGGCGGGCTGGAAACTTAGGACATGAGGCGAGGTATACCCTGGACAGGGTGCCAATCTATTGCAGAGCAGACACTCACACACATACTACGGGCGGTTTAGGAAGGCCAATTAGCCTGACCTGCATGTCTTTGGGCTGTGGGAGGAAACCGGAGTAACAGGAGGAAACCCCCAAGCAGGGGGGGGGGGGGGGGGGGGGACATGCAAACTCCATGCACACAAATGCAGGAATCAAACCCGGATCCTGGAGACACAGGCAACAGTGTTAAACAATAAGTCACTTTTTTCTTTGCACATTTAATGTACCTTAAATCTTGAGACAATTAATGTGTCCTCCTTTACAGAAAAATCACAGTAATTCTAAATTATTATGTTGGTAATATGTGACTGTGTGAAAAAAATGTAAATGCCCATTTCTCCATTTTGTGCCTTGAAATTGCATTTAGATAAACATGTTAATATTGTTCATGATTTATCAGAACTGTTCTAAAAACAAAAATTTGAAAGAGTTAAAAACCACACTACCTGTAAAAAGCATAAATGATCTCACAGCCGGAGGTCTAGAGAGAGCTGATTGGCCGAGCTCTCTCAGAGGGGAGGGATGAGAGGTACTTAGTGCTCCCACATTAATCACGGCTCTACAGCCAGTCAGGGGCGTCTGTGAGCTCGCGCAACGGAGGGAGTGGATAGCGCTGTCCTCCGAGTGTGTTACGCCGCCCCCAACGGTGCGCGAGCGAGCAGTTCGAAAAGATGCGGTCGGCTGGCGTCACGTGGTTCGGAGGAAGCACGTGATAGTCTTCGGCCCTCCCGGCTGAGTGGTGACAGTAGCCTTAATGTGGGAGCCCCCTAGTGACGGGGAGGAATTGGACACGACTAAATTAGGGAGAAAAATCGGGGAAAAAATCCAAAAAAAAAAAAAAAAAGCATAAATGATGACATATGAATTGTCATGGTATTAATATGTTAATTAAAAAAAAAAAAAAAAAAAAAAAAGCATACCATAGCTTTCCCTTGCACTTGTGTTGTATACATTTACATTTAGGCATTTGGCAGACGCCCATATCCAGAGCGACTTACGTTTTTATCTCATTATACATCTGAGCAATTGAGGGTTAAGGGACTTGCTCAAGGGCTCAGTGGTAACTTGGTGGTCGTGGGATTTGAACAACATTTTGAAAAACTTTTGTATATTTTAGATTCTTCCAAAAATGACATGGAGACTGGTCTAACTGGTCTAACTTTTGTCTAACTAAAAAATTTCTCAGCAAGAATAATTACATGAACAAAAATATAGATACATTCCCTCCTTACTGTACATACTGTATAAAGCAAACAAACATTTAAAAAATAAATACATAGCCGGGAACAAATGTTAATTCACACTAGATGTCCCCAATTGTCCCTAAAAAATACTGATTAATTAATAAATGAATATTTGCATAAATGCATAAGCATTCATATGTATTTTAATGCTTAAATTTGTGTTTTCTCACCCTAAAAATACATTATTAATCCATCTAATATATCTCATTACGGGGTCATTTTAAATTAGATCTAAGATTATTCGGCTTGTACTTAGATGATTCAAACTTTTTTTTACTCTATTGACACATCATTTTGATTTTAATACTTAAAATTTGTAAACAAACAAAAACAAACAAAAACTCCTGCAAACAGTCAGGCTTGAAAGTGAAATGATCAATTAACAAAAAAGTGTTTATACAGTAAATGTGCATAATAATCAGATATTTCATTTACGGTAATCTTATAATTGGAAATAGTTAGTAAAGTTGCCGTATGAAAGATGTTGTCCGTGTGCAGTGTAACGTTCTCTTTCATTTGTCCAGGAAATCTGTAAAATGTCCTGGTTTAAATTTGAATTGTATAATGCAAAAAAAAAAAAGGTTTTCTTTCACCTCTGTATTTCTATTATGAAAACGTGTGTGTGTGTGTGTGTGTGTGTGTGTGTGTGTGTGTGTGTGTGTGTGTGTATATATACAAGGCATACATGCAAGGATGTTGCCGTGTCCGGTATGGCGTCTTCACCTCCCCTGATTCCCGGCAGGGTTTGATTTAAATCTGGCCTAAGTGGCCTCTCTTCTCAATCTTAACCACGACCTGGCACGCCACCTCTCTCCTTCCCTGTCATTCTCCGCTCTTTCAATGCCTCCCCATTCTCACCCTCCCACTACTGTTCCCTCCATTCAGGATATTGAAAAAGACCTTTGACAGGAAGGGGAGGCCCGTGGGGTGTTGAGCAAGGATATGGAGTCCACTGTGATAGATTACTGTATCACCTTTCAGCTGTCAGGTACCAAAAGTCTGCTTCCTAGATGGAGTAATGTCAAAAACAACTCCATCAGCATTTTTCAGACAGTCTGCCCCCCAACCCCAACCCCCCCCAACACTGCACATTGTTTTACACAGTATGCTGCTATACTCTGAACTGACTAAGAAACATCAGCTTCACCAAACAGCTTTAAGACAATTTTGGTTATTTTGTATAACCTACTAAGATACATATATTTTACGATACAAAATAAAATTGGCAATTTTTCTGCCAAATGAATACATGCATGATAAACATTTTAACTGAAAATGTATTGATAATACATGATTAAAATTTCTGAAAATATACACAAGGACACACAATCAAATGATAAACGTATAATTAACATGATGTACGCCAAAATGTACACATTTTGGAAAGTTAGCATTATCGATAGCTATTGATAAAATTAAACAGAGCATTACATCATACGTTTATATCATAAACCTTCATCAGTGGCAAAGACTGGGTCTGGCAAAGAAAACCACTGGGTCACAGGGAAACTTACTCCTGGAACTTACCACAAAATCAAAAATCAAGCACCAGAGTTTGAATCAGTCAGAATCACTCACTTTCACAGCCTGTATACAATTACAGTCATTGTATGGCAAATGTGACTTTACCAAGCCAAGACACAACAAATACAGCCATGCCACATGGCTCTCTAGCATCCACTCAGTGCTCCAGTGTTTAATAACTTATAGGCAATAAGACATGCTAGCACAATTTGTTATCCCTTACATCGATTACCGATGGATTTTCACTTTCCTATGAATCCCATCAGTCTTGTCTGTCACGTCCTTCACCACTTCCTTGAAAGTCAGCTCTCTGCCAGTGGAGAGCACTTTGAATTCCACATGCCCTAAGTATACTTTATTGACTACATAATCAGCATGGAGGGAGTGATAATGGATCAGAGCAAAGTCACTGTGGTAGCTGGGCCTCTCTCACCACAGTTAGAGTTGCAGTGCTTCCTTGACTTTTATCAGTGATTCATCTGTGGGTTTAGTTCCATCGCACGACCCCTGTCTTATCTCCCTTAAAGGAGACCAAAGCATTTCCAATGGAATCACGTTGCCAAAGAGGTCTTCTAAAAAAAAGATTTTACTTCCATCCTGAAACATCCAGTCCCATCTTAAACCTCCATAATGGAGGTGGAGGGTCTTGTACCTGGGGTCGCTGTGGTGGTCTTGCAATGAATCTGAGCGAAACCAATATTCTGGCTGTCAATTTGGCCTTGGAGAAAACTCCAGCTCTTAGTACACAGCATGGACTACGATGCATAGTACCATAATCCCCAATCAAGTTCACACTAACTGGAATTTTAACCAGTCAGTGCTGATATAAAGAGATAGAACTATACAAAGAGTGTCACACTTAATTAGTCTTAATATTTTGTTTTAGATTTTAGATTTTGTTTGGTTTTGATTTTTGTCCCATAGTTTGATGTTGGCATACACCTGACCCATTGCTCGGGTTTGTTATCATGAGCATTTATTACTGGCCCTTGTTGCTAAACAGGTTGGGAAGTGCATATCTTACTATATCTAGTTATTAGACTACTTTTATTTTCTCATTCAAAGGTATATTGGGGGAAAAAGATGGTAAGAGTAAGTTTGTGTGTATAAAAACCGTGGCATAACATTTCCTATTGATGATGCATTACAGATGTTTCTCACAAATGTAGGTTCAAATGGAATGGATAAGAAATTAGAAAGTATTTCAATTTGTGTGGACACACAACATGACTGTCACTGCATGTCCCTGCAAGAGACCAAAAGAACAAGAATGAAACTACAACACTGTATTAAACTATTAAAGTTTGTAATAAATTGTAAAGTTTGCGTGTTTGTTTGTATCCTGAATGGGATTCCTCCCGGTGCTCCGGTTTCCTCCCACAGTCCAAAAACATGCTCTCTGTCTAGTGCCCTGGATTTATACTGACTGATTATAATGTTTCTTTTTGTATTTGCTTCTAACTAGCATCTATTTTTCTAGCTAGCAATGAGAATAAAAATCACAATAGCCATTTAGACAAATTAATGCTAGACTACAAAACTATACTGTGCCAATTTCGCAATATTTTACAATCTGCAAGGACAAGCAATAAACAAGCAGATAAGCACTCCTGAGAGTAATGCAACAATACAGGACTTGGTAAAAAGGTGGCCTAATCCCTGGCTCAAATTTTAATGGTATTGGATACTGTATATGGCATTTTCTGAGATGTCAGCTGCATGTATGACGTGTATTGTGTCATCTATAGAGAGATCTGGCAACATATGCAATGTAAAAGAAAAACAAAATACAGCACCAGAGTAGCATCCATTAATATGTGAGTGGAAAAAAAAAATGGCTTCAGTTTAATTTATATAATATTCCCCAAAGAATCATTATTATTCCAGGGACCTTGGCTGCAACATTTGGCCTTTAAAGAAATTAACTTTGTCTCCTTGCTAAGTACACCAATACATCAAGCCATAATCTCTCCAGCAGATGAATCGTATTTCAAATTATACAAGACGAATGTATTCGTATTTCATATTTTTCTAATTTTTCCTGTCTGACCATCTGTATGTATTAAGACTTACTAAGATTAATCTCTTGATCCTATTGGAGCAGGAGCCAGGTGTTTTTCCTAATACAAGCATGAGTAAATAAGGCTGAGTATCAAGACCTAATCCCTGGCATTATTTTTTATATTTCAGTAATATATTTGGGACAGTGATTTCCCAATGTGTGTGTGTGCGTGTGTATGTGTGTGTTGTGTGTGTGCGCGTCTGTATGTGTGTGTTTGTGTGTGTGTGTGTGTGTGTGTGTACGCGCTTGTGTGTGCATGTGTGTGTGTGCGTGTGTGTGTGTGTGTGAGAGATGTCTGAAATCCCATATGTGCTGCATTGTGAATATCAGTGGCGTATGAAATTGCTCTGCATGTCTCCAGATCGCAGTGCTAAATCATTCAAGAGCTCCATCCCGGTTAGAATGGGGGATAAGGCTTGCTTTGGGTATGGGTGTGGGTTATAAGGTAAGATTGGGTTATTCAGGGAACGAAAAAGGTCAACATTACCATGGCCTAGATCTACATCTATGGCTACAAGCCCACCATGACTACTGTTGAAGCCATGACATTTTGGTTAAAATATCACCTAGTCAAAGTGCTACTAAAGGGCCATAGCACATATTATAGCTATTATACGTATAGATAAAATATAGGATTATACGTAGCTAGCTAGCACTGGGAGACAATACTAAGTAGTGGACATACTTCGGAATGTACTCTATATATAAGGAAAGAAACAAAGTCTTAAACATAGTCTTATAAGATTTTTGCATAGCTTGTTGTTTTTTTTTTTTTGTCTGTCTGGTGTTTACACTTTTGCTCTCATTAATTAGCGGCAATAAGTGATTAGATTTAATTTGAATTCATTTAAAACGATAATAATACAATCTCAACAATAACATTAAACAACATTTTTATCAAAATTTAAGCCATGCTGCAAACATATATAATGTTAATTCATTTAATTAACATTAAATGAAATTCAATGCCATCATGCTTACTCAAGCAAAACTGGCAAATCATATAAATATTAGTGCATGAGTTGCTCATGATTTAAAAAAAAAAAAAAGTAATTTTAAAACATATTCTTGTAAACAAACTAAAATTATAATATTGCAATGCTACACTTAAATTAGTTTGTCCTACAGATATAGTATGTATGCAATTTGTAGTGAAGGTGGCCAGAAATTCTTCACATCATATCAATGCTTTTTCCCTCTCGTCCTTTTCCTCTGTACACACTCAGCAGACTACTCACAGCCATGTGAACCGCCTGTGTGGAACAATAAAGTGTGATGATTAGGGTGGCCATTTGCAATATGAAAATGAATTCCTCAGCCCTCACGCGGCTGCACCTGGGTCAGTGCTCACACGGCTCACGCGCAATGCTGTAATTCATCCTTCGCATTATCTCAATAATGATATATGCCCCGGATTATGAATGGAGATGTTTCCCCCTGATGGTGATTTAAACGGTATTCGAGAAGGCCTTTAGATCGCTTTTGCCCTCCACAATCCTGAAGGTGGCAATCAGGTTCCACCACGCCAAAGGAATCATACTGAAATCATAAAGTTCAGCTGGCTGTGTGAAAGACCCTTTGCTTGATTTTTATGTAGAAATCAAAGGAAACTAACACATATGGTATTCATTTGATAAACCGTACATTTAATATGGATAGAAGATAACTGAAATGACTATAATCAACTGTGCGTTGATTGAGTTCTAGGATTTTTAAAAAAATGTTGCATAAAAAGGTACATAAGCTACGCTAAGTGATATTATGAAATTAAATTAAGACAAGAAGAAGAAGGCATTATTTGTCACATATACTGTACATTACAGCATGGAGAAACATTTTTCCCATCACATATTCCAGGTTTTTGGGAGGCTTGGGTCAGAGTGCAGCCATAATACGGTGTCCCTGGATCAGACAGGGTTGAGGGCTTTGCTCAAGGGCCCAGCAGTTGTATGTTGTTGCATAGAGGTTAATATGAACAGTTTAAGATGAATAAATTATGGTTCATTTAATAACATTACAAAACCTATGTAAGAGTTCATATAAACAAAAATGTCAGTGTATGCTCACAATAATCCTGTATATAATCGTATATGGCGATACAATATAAACATATTACTTTCTTTAGTTAAATGAACAATAAACAATTGCTTATTATTACTAGCGTAGTAATAACTTAATAATAAGTAATAACTACATGTCAGTAGCTGAACTAGTTTTAAACTAATGTAACTTTTCCAGTAATATCTAATGTTTAGCTATACCATATACCATGTTGGAAATGGTTTTCCATTTTAATAAAATTTCTTACTAAAAAATAAAAATTGCAAGGTGTAAGTTGTTGTTGTTGTTGTTGATCAGAACCACGGTAAACATTTCCAATTCGTGTAGAATGTAAACTAGTGTTATAGAGTATGAAAGATTCACATGGCAACATATATTTTATATATATGTATCATAGATGTATCAAAAATGAATTGATATTGGTAACGCCATTTGTTTTTAGAATGTGCCGTGGTAAAATCTATTAAAGTTTTAAAAATTTAAAATAGCTAACCCTAATATGCTTACTTCCCATAAGAAGAACACTGAAACTCTTCGACACTTCAGCTCTCATGCCACAGTATACAAAGAACAAACAGCTTCCTGACCATGTCTGTTGATATCCATGTGCCTCTTTGTCAAGGGTTAGCTCTGAAGTCTGCTCAGAGCGTCAGCTCTTATTAAAGCAGTCAGGAGTCCAAACACTGGGTGTATTTGTGTACACATGTGTGTATGTTTCCATGTATTTCAAACAAGATGTTGGCCGTCAAAAGGCTAACTGCTCATAGCTGTCTCTGTATTGGATTCATTTTAAACTAGAGGGACTAAAGAGTCTGCAGTGCCCCGCATGGGGCAGCCGAATCACTCGTTCCCTCCCTCCTTCCTTCCGTCTTACCTTTCTCTCATCATCTCATCTGGACCTGTACACAGCAGATACATATCTGGTGCCAAACAGCTTAAAACACCTTCAGTTTTCCTGTCATGACAAAGTTCACAAACACCTTCTCATTTCGGAGATAATATAAATAGTTCCTCCCCCGAGCCAGCAGCATGATTCCTGGTGGTGACACGCAGGTCCAGGTCTGTTATAGTCCCTCTGTCTGTGTGCTTGGTCTGAATGGCCTTGATTAAAGTGTGTGATTGGGAGCACATGGTGGCTGAGTGGAGTGTATGTGTTACATGTTTCCCCTCACACGGAAGGTGCGCAAGGGGAAATTGCAGAGGTTTGCCGTGCTGTAAGCTGACTCCTGGGGCCGATTTCCTGTGCTTGCTTTGCACGCGTGGCCTGCCGGCTGCGCCGTGCTGGGAAGGAAACACAACACATGCAGGGTCCAAATCAAGTCTGGCAGCTCAGTGGAGCCACTAATCTCTGTGTATACACTGTGTGTATTGAAGTAAGAATTGAGAAAACACTACTGTTAAAACGGCAGCGCTGTCTCTTTACAGAGTTATGGAATAGAGTTGTGGAGTAAACACAAACTTATCAAAGACTGCTCTTAGAAACGCCCATATGTGTGCAGCCTAGTGTTGATATTTTGTAAATGTTGATAGATAGATAGATAGATAGATTTGAATACTTCAATACAATTCTCAATTCTATCTACAATACAGAGATTAAAAAATAGTTTTACTGTGATGTGTGTATGTATATATGTGTATCTATATGACTTAGATATACACACACACACACACACACACACACACACACACACACACACACACACACACACACATGAAATATTTATATTAAATATATATACACACGTGGACAAAATTGTTGGTACCCTTCGGTCAATGAAAGAAAAACTCACAATGGTCACAGAAATAACTTTAATCTGACAAAAGTAATAATTAAAAAAATTTCTATGAATGTTAACCAATGAAAGTCAGACATTGCTTTTCAACCATGCGTCAACAGAATTATTTAAAAAAATAAACTCATGGAACAGGCCTGGGCAAAAATGATGGTACCCCTAGAAAATTCTGAAAATAATGTGACCAAAGGGACATGTTAATTCAAGGTGTGTCCACTAATTAGCATCACTGGTGTCTACAATCTTGTAATCAGTCAGTGGGTCTATATATAGGGCTCCAGGTAGTCACTGTGTTGTTTGGTGACATGGTATGTACCAGACTCAACATGGACCAGAGGAAGTGAAGGAAAGAGTTGTCTCAGGAGATTCGAAAGAAAATTATAGACAAGCATGTTAAAGGTAAAGGCTATAAGACCATTTCCAAGCAGCTAGATGTTCCTGTGACTACAGTTGCACATATTATTCAGAAATTTAAGATCCATGGGACTGTAGCCGACCTCCCTGGACGTGGCCGCAGGAGGAAAATTGATGACAAATCAAAGAGACGGATAATCCGAATGGTCACAAAAGAGCCCAGAAAGACTTCTAAAGAGATCCAAGGTGAACTTCATGCTCAAGGAACATCAGTGTCAGATCGCACCATCCGTCGTTGTTTGAGCCAAAGTGGACTACATGGGAGACGACCAAGGAGGACACCATTGTTGAAAACAAATCATGAAAAAGCCAGACTGGAATATGCCAAACTACATGGTGACAAGCCACAAAGCTTCTGGGAGAATGTCCTATGGACAGATGAGACAAAAATGGAACTTTTTGCCAAGGCACATCAGCTTTATGTTCACAGACTGAAAAATGAAGCATATCAAGAAAAGAACACTGTCCCTACTGTGAAACATGGAGGAGGCTCTGTTATGTTCTGCGGCTGCTTTGCTGCATCTGGCACAGGGTGTCTTGAATCTGTGCAGGGTACAATGAAATCTCAAGACTATCAAGGGATTCTAGAGAGAAATGTGCTGGCCAGTGTCAGAAAGCTGGGTCTCAGTCGCAGGTCATCGGTCTTGCAACAGGACAATGACCCAAAACACACAGCTAAAAACACCCAAGAATGGCTAAGAGGAAAACATTGGACTATTCTAAAGTGGCCTTCTATGAGCCCTGACCTCAATCCTATTGAGCATCTTTGGAAGGAGCTGAAACATGCTGTCTGGAAAAGACACCCTTCAAACCAGAAACAACTGGAGCAGCTTGCTCATGAGGAGTGGGCCAAAATACCTGCAGAGAGGTGCAGAAGTCTCATTGACAGTTACAGGAATCGTTTGATTGCAGTGATTGCCTCAAAAGGTTGTGCAACAAACTATTAAGTTAGGAGTACCATCATTTTTGTCCAGGCCTGTTCCATGAGTTTATTTTTTAAAAATATAATTCTGTTGAAGCATGGTTGAAAAGCAATGTCTGACTTTCATTGGTTAACATTCATAGAATTCTTATTACTTTTGTCAGATTAAAGTTATTTCTGTGACCATTGTGAGTTTTTCTTTCATTGACTGAAGGGTACCAACAATTTTGCCCATGTGTGTGTGTGTGTCTATATATATATATATATATATATATATATATATATATATATATATATATATATATATATATATATACACACATACATACACACATCACAGTATAACAATTTTTTTTTAAATCTCTGTATTGCATTGAAATTTTTGTGTGTGTGTGTGTGTGTATGTATGTGAGTGAGAGAGAGATAGTGGGAGAGAGAGATAGAGAAAAAAAGTGAGTCAGTGGTTTTAACATCTAAAGCTCTCTGCACACTCCTGACTGCTCATGGCCTAGGTGAAAGATGAAAAGTTTTCCGGACTTGTATCCGTTCTTTCCCTGCCGGTAATCTCCCACGAGCCCTGTAATCCCGCGCTGCATGCAGATTCTGCCAGCATGAATATTACTGTTCATATTCCTAAATTCCCTTCTCTTACTTCTGACGAGATGTCCCACGCACCGTGTTCTACCGGGAATTAAGTGTACTACACAGGATTCATCAAAGCCATAGACTTTTTCCTCCTCTGAAGGTTTAGGCTGAGCTCGAAGGTCGGAGCTGTTGTTTAAAGAATGCAGTGTAACCCAGACTTCCGAACATCGTGTTTTTTCATAAACACATGACACGAAAGCTCAAATGTGTGGGAGACGCTGGAAGCCGCAGCTCAGGTGCTGGATCGGTGGCAGATGAAACTCGAGGAGGAGTAAAGCAGATTTAAGTTGTCCTTGGAGGTGATACCTGTGCCAGGGCTGTGTGGCAGCACTGCGGGAGGAACCTAGAGATCAATGTAATGCTCATAAAGCTTATTAAAATACTGTTGACATGGAGGAACACATGAGAGATTAGAGTGGAAGTGTTGACGCCATGCTTGTCAGTAAAGTGGGTGAAAATTACATACGGTGTCATAGGAGTTTGGAATAAAATGTCATTACATATTTTGTTTAGTTGTACATGATGGTAATTCTTTAACCGTACTTTACTTTAATATATGCATGTCTTTGCAAAGTACTACTAAGCTGATTACTCGGGACAGAACGGTAAACTGATGTGTGCTTCAATAGAATAGGAATCTAGAACTCTAACATTCTAGTTTGCACTTATAGTTCTATGTAGAACCGAAAACTTTATTCAAACCCGAAAGTCAGCTATAACATTACAATGCACACATTTATGCTCAGTATTGTGTAAGTTTCCCATGTGCCACCGGGGGAGCTCTGGTAGGACCTTTGCGGGTGTGCTGTGGTGTCTGATGTTGGCAGGTGCTGTGGGTTGCTTGGGCTGTGTATCCGAGTCTGGAGCTTAATGGTTCAGCAGCTTTAGGTCCTTTCCCTGCTGCGCCAAATAATTGATATTCAGTGTTAATATATGAAGGTTAAGTGGTGTTAATGGTATGGCTGATCAGTGTACAGTATGTGTGTGGTGAAAATTTTGCCATACTTCAACACATTTCTACCATCATGCTTTTAAATGCTCGATTTTGTTTGGCCACAAGGTGTTTGTATACCAGTCCAGTGCTATTTCAAATATTATATCGTTTCCATAGTAAGAGCTTAACCAATTGTCATATATTGGGGTCGGTTCCACTTTTCTACGAAGACGGTCCTGGCCTTGGCTGATGCAGACAGCTGTTTACAGTCTATCTGAGCCTCCAATAACGAACTGGACTCCATATTAACTTAAACACATCTTCTGTTATACTGAACTTCCAGACTCCTAACACACAGTATGAGTATGATGAAGATCAATCCCTGGTATCAGTTATCACCCAAATGAGGATGGGTTCCCTGTTGAGTCTGGTTCCTCTTAAGGTTTCTTCCTACTGCCATCTCGGGGAGTTTTTCCTTGCCACTGTCTCCATCGCCCTCGGCTTGCTCGTCAGGGACAGTCTCATCATTTTGATTCGTGCACATTCATATTTCATACACACTTCCATAATTATTTTGGTTGTGTAAAGCTGCTTTGCAACGATGTCAATAGTTAAAAGCACTATACAAATAAAATGTAATTAAATTGTATATATTGAACCCTTTGATGTTTACTGTACATTAACAGATTTTTTTTTAAACAAAATGTGAAAAATTAATTAGTGATGTATCCTAACATTTTCGAAAGAGCCTTTGTAAAAGGCAAAGGTGAAGCTGTAATCTGAATTTGACCTAAGCATGAGTAAGAATTTACTCAAAACATAGAGTGTTTTGCACTTTTAAATGCATGACATTGCTATATATCTATCTATCTATATATATTTTTTTTTTGAGAGAGAGAGAGAGATGAAAGGAAAATGGCTGGAAAGGAATTGACTGCTGTATTGCAACTAACTTGGTTTCACAGATGTTCTTCACTATTTAATGTAACGACAAAGATCGAAAGTATGAGATACAGTATTGTATAAACAGTAGCACATTGGAAAAGTTGGTGCACTGTTTGGTCATGAAAGAAATGAGGCACATGGCATTACTGTAAAATAAATAAATCAACACATTATTTCATCATTGATTATTTGTCTATAACAGCGTATCTGGTCGTGGTTAATACTTGCACAGACGTCATCGTTCTTCAGCATACAGCTCTTCACCACAAAATGGCTGATTTAAGCTTTATTTGCTTCTCTTCTGTTTGTTTCCACCTGTTTTTGATAGATTTTCCTTTTTTTTCCTCCCTTTTCCTTAGTGCATGTGTGTGTGTGTGTGTGTGTGTGTGTGTGTGTGTGTGTGTGTGTGTGAGAAGGAGCGAGAAAGGGAAAGTGATTTGACTGTCAGCAGGTGAGGCCAGCGGAGTATCAGTGGAGTGTGAAATGCGCTGGCCAGATTGACAGCTGAATGACGGATATCTGTGAAACATATTCTCTCCTCCAAGACCCAAGTTTTTTTTTTCCCCCCCTTAAAGTGATATAAACAAAACATTATCAGAGCCACCCTCAGGATTTGCCTTACGCTACACAAAAAGCCCCCTCCCCGGGCCTGAGGAACGCAGTAAACTTAAAATGTTATGATGTGGAAATCCTGTACATTGTTATTTATTTATCTATTTATTTGCAGTGTGGATTTCTGGGAAGATGTCCTCAATTATGAATGTATGGAGAGATGGCTGCTGTGCCTTCCGAGCAGAACTTGGTGGTGATGAGCTGTGATCGAAACCCATTCTTTTGTGACAGCACTCTATGCATTTGCATGGTGAGAGTGTGTGAGTGCGCACACACGCATGTATATGAACTCGAGCTCAGCTGCTTTTCAAATATGTCTCTCTCTCTCTCTCTCTCTCTCTCTCTATGTGTATATATATATATATATATATATATATATATATATATATATATTACATCTTTGATATCAGGGAAGAATTCCACGCATATAAACAGTAAAGTCAACTGAATTTGGATTTGTTTCTTTGTATCTCACCCAATCTTTCGTTCTTTTGCCTTTTCTCTCTATTTATAAATAATTAGTCCTTACCTGTCTGGATTTCATTAGGTCACCTTGTCGTGAAGAGACAAAGTGCCACGCACAGACACACACACACACACACACACACACACACACACACACTTCTTAAGACGAATGACTGCAGAGTACCCTTGACCAGGACAGTCTGTTCCACAACAGTTCTTGAAGATCTTGAGCGTCGGATCCTTTGGGGACCGTTCCTCTGCTTTTTCTTTCTCCCTGCACTATCAGCTAAGCAACAGACCGCCTTCTGCACTGCTCTGCTAATTATTCCATTTGCAAGATAAATCTTGCCGACCGTGTCAGATCAATCATGGCTGTCATTTTCATACATGCGGACCACGGCGCTACACGGAAGCCTTTTTGCCCCACATGCATTTCCTTTATAGCCATCAATTCTCCGAAGTCGATTCTTTGTGGAGCTGGACAGGAGTTTGGGATGTAATAAATGAGCAAGTTGTTTAAAAAAAAAAAAAAAAATCCTCCAAACTCCACACAGCATCAGCAGATTAAATTTTTGTGTCATGTTCATAGGGACAAATGACAACCTACATAAGCATATAGAGGAGGTGACACACAAAAATCAGCTTGCATAGACATAGTGAATAATGTACATTTCCTATTGTTGGTTTTAAGATTGTTAGGAATACTTATGTTAATGTGATGACATTGTAAACATGCAGAGTGCTTTGAGTCCCTTGTTTGAAGTGGATTTTTACTACAGGGGGTATAGAAGGTGAGTGATTCACTTATTTATTCTCTATACTTACCCTGGACAGTGTTTCGCGAGGCCTGGAGCATATCCCAGGGGACTCTGGGCACTAGGGGGCACACCCTTGACAGCATGTTAGTCCATCACAGGACACAAGCATGTTCACACTCATAAACTACCACCAACTTAGAAACGGCAATTAGCCAAACCTTTATGTGTTTGGACTTGGAGAGGAAACTGGAAAACCCAGAGGAAACCCACCAAGCATGAGAAGACCAGGCAAACTCCACACACACACAGACCCAAATGAGGTGACCTGATTCCATATTGACAGACTTTCAGTATGTATGTTTTTTACCACACAAATAGCATGAATCAATTATAATATTTAAAAGATGTTATGGCTGTTAAGCTATTTATGGCTATTATGTGTCATCACAATGTGAGGTTGTGTTTTTCTCTTTCACTTAAGTACTGTGTTAATTTAACAATATTTTAATGTTATATTTATGAACATGTCAAGAAAATTAAAATGATGGAAATGTACATTTCCTCTTCCCCATAAGCAGAAATGAATTGTATAATTCACAAGATTTTTATTAATTATCTATGACTGTCATGACAACTCAATGACAGAGTTATGTATAATTTCTCTTTCCTTTAACTAACACGAAGGAATTTTTATTTAAAAGATTTTCATGAATACTGTATGTAAGTATTTGTATAAGGCCACGACACTGTAATGATGTTTTTTCTGTCCTTTAAATAATATTAATATTATTATATATGGTATTATTAAAGATTAATAAATAATAGTTCATTTTAGTACTTATAAGATTTTTGTTATGTGTAAAAACGATGTTAGTTAAGTTGATTATAAATAATATTTTTTAATACATAAACAGTGACATGAAATTTTGACGAAGAATTATGTATATTTTCTTTCTCCTAAATGACATGAGTTATTTTTATTCCATATCACTATTTCTAAAGATATCCTGACACATAATGTTAGAGTCAGTGGTTATGATGATCTAAAATCAGCATGAAAAATATTATAACAAACATACATCAGCTAAAATTTGAGAGTTTTATCCCAAATTTGACTCAAGGCATTTCGGTGGCATTTGCCACACAATAAGCATTTAGTAACATTTGTGTATGTTTATACCCCGGCTTAAAAGTGCCCTATTTACCGTATACAGTAAGTGTTACTAAACATGTCACACTATATCCCTGGTATTTACTGAAAATCCAATATTTACACAGTGTGTGTTGACACACATTGGAGGTATGCTTTGGAGTAGATATGCATGTTAGGGCACAAGTCCTGAGAAGTACCCCAAGGGTTTACAGCGTGTCTACAGCATGTGGACGCTGCGCGAGCTAGGCAAAACACTTGTTCCGTCCTCCCTCTGTGCCGCTGGATCCCGTTTGCCGTGTTGTTCCAGACTAATGAACAGGACTTTGTCCACTAAAGGATGACAAGCGAGAAGAAAGATTTAAGCTGGATGATATTTTCATTTGTTGTGTGCATGTTATTTGTTTTTCATTTGGAGGATTAAGGATGTTCATCTGGATATAAAGCCGAGTGATGCTGATTATTCTAGATACAGGATAGAAAAAAAAACAAACAGTTTATTTATTTATTTATGATTATGTGTGTGTGTGTGTGTGTGTGTGTGTGTGTGTGTGTGTGTGTGCGTGCATGCGTGCGTGCGTGTGCGCGTCCGTCCTTATGATACAGGCTTACATGGAAAGGCTGACATGGATTTGTGTTTTTAAGCATCAGACATTACATTTCTTTGGGTTCAGAACCGCTTCTTGTTATCGCTCATGGCGACGGGTGGCGTTAAATGAATTGCGTTACTTTTGATCAAATTAGTAGGAATATCAGCCCTTTCTCTGTCTCGCTTCCTCTGGATCTTTCTCAGAAGTGCTGTAAATGAGAAATTAGGGTCTTTCAATGCTGCTGCTACCTGCTATTTGATATCAGCAGCCTGCAACAATTCATCTTAATGTGTTCCTGAAAGGATTTCTTGGCTTTTAATGTGCTGATATTAGTTTAGAATATGGCTCCCTCGCAGAGGGGAATAGCAGATCGCCCAGGCTGATGGTTGAGGGATGATGGCAACGGCTGAAACGCCCCGATATGAGCTGTATTACATGCACGAGTGATTCCGATGCTTTTACTGTAATTGATTCTTTTCAAAGGCGTCGTCTCGCCTGACACATTCATTCTCCTTTTTTACATCTCTCTCTCTCTCTCTCTCTCTCTCTCTCTCTCTCAGTGCATGTTTTAAGAAGCATCCAAGCATATCCTCCATTTTTAAATGCTCGAGATATGCCCTGACTTGGGTCTTTCTGATCTCTTGAGGTCATTAAGGCACTTGAATAGATTGTGCTAAACTAGCACAGACTGTCAAGCATTACCTGTTTTCATTTAATCCCTTAACAGGCTCACAATCTTCACCTAATATCCGACGCTCGTTCAAACAACAATTTCCGAAGCTGTCCACCATTCATCCGCTGTTGCATATTAGCTTATAGCTGAGTGGCATGCTGGGATTGAGTGTATGACCATGTCGGCTGCTTTAAGCACTTAAATAGACTATAGTGTTGTACTACTATGCTTTTCTTTTACCATTTATTCCAAGACAATTTCTTTTTTTTTTTTTTTTTTCTTCCCCTAAGCCCGGGTAACGTAACAATGGTGCAACCTTATGTTCTGCCCTCGTAAACAAGATGCAAGTTATTTTGGAAATGAAGTAATTAAGCAACACGAGTGCAGTCCCTGTTTAAAGCAGTGCAGGCGACGGCATTTGCATGCCTTTGAATACGTCTAGGCGTCTGTTGGGATTTTGCACAGATGAGATTCTCAATGCCTGTGCTGTCTTTGTTTTAAACACCACCAAACAAACAAAGAGAAGTGCCCTGCTACTGTTTTTTTTTTTTTTATCCTTTTTCTTAACCTCTATTTCTATGTACTGTATAGGCTATGGAAGTGAAAATCATTTCAACCAAACGTCCTCACATGAACAGAAATATATGTCGGATCATGTGCCTTATACCATAAGGAAAAATGCAGTTTTCCTTAATAAGAAAATAAATGGGTAAATAGATAAAGAGCCAGGAGCCACTATATTAATATAAAGCCACTATAGTTAATGTAAAGGCTATTTACGGTAATATACTGTATGACAGCAGTACTGATGTCAAAGATCACAGGGTATCCTGTGTGTGTGTGTGTGTGTGTGTGTGTGTGTGTGTGTGTGTGTGTGTGTGTGTG